>VXBA01005912.1:680-44457 GCA_013399895.1 Serilophus lunatus | reverse complement strand
GAGGTGGGCGGAGCCAAGCCACAGGGCCTGGAAGTCGGAGGAGAAGGGCCGTGCTACTGCCCTCCAGCTCGCCACAAGCCGAAGAGAGGGAGCTTCCATTTTTCAGGCTTTTTAAGCCCTCCAAGTCCTGCGCAAATCTCGCTGTCTTCTTCATGGCTTCGCCTCTTCGGATTGGCCAGCGGTCCCGGCTCCACCCCTTCTTCCAAGATCTTTGGCTCCAGCGAAATGTCGGTTCCCGCCAAAATCACAAGGCATCTGCTTCCCGGCGCCATGTTTTTTACCAGCCGTGGGCTGGATGCAGCCTCTCCAGGGCACCCGCCATCCATGGGAACCCCCAAAAGGAGTCCCTGAGGCCGACCGGGACCACAGGAGCCGCCTGAGTAGCCACCGTGCCCACACCGCCACGCGGGTGCCACCCCCTGGGGCTGCTGGGACCGTGGGACCCCTTGCTGGGCTTGGGGGGGGCCGGCGTGGCTGCCAAGGCACTTCTGATGTTACTGCCCCGTGGCCACGGGCACCAGGGCACCGCTGGCAAAGAACAACCAGCGGGCGTCCGCGCTGGGGCACGCTACCTTCAGCAGCCGCCCCTGCTGCCACCGCAGACACTAGGGATTGGAGCCAGCTGCCGCCCACCCCGGGAGGGGCAGGGAGTGGCACAGCAACCATCTTTCCCTGGCGCCGGGACTGCGCCTCGGTCAGCAAGAGTGGTGATCCGAGCTCTGGTGCCATGACCGCGAACCGGCAGCCAGCCAGGATTGCTCCGCTCCTGCCCCATCCCCGGTGCTGCCACCACAATTGGCAGCCGGCCGACACCGGTCTCCGCAGCCGTGCCGCGAAGACCCGGGGAAAGCCATCAGACCCCACGCAGCACCGCGCTCGCTGGCAACTGCAGCCTGTCCACGTTCGGTGAGTTCTTGCTAAGAAAAGCTGTGGGGGGAGCTGGGATGACCCTGCCGCCTCCCCCCGAGTGAGAGGGAGAGAACGGGCACCCCCTCCCCTCCAGCCAGCACAAAGGGCAAGGTGGCGGGGAAGAGGGAGGGAAGGCTGTAAGGAGATGGCTGCGGTGACTCTCGCTGCCTCTCCCTGTCTCCGCCCAGAGTCCCAGTGAGTTCCTGCCTCGGTTCCCCCCCCTAAACTTGGAGGTTGGTACGGGGGTAGGAGCTTGAGCTTTTCTTAAGGGAACAAAAAAACCCAGAGTTTATAACAGAACAGGGAGCCAACGAACTGTTTAAAAGGAAACATCCCTTTCCCTTCCCCCTCCCTCTAAGACCCCCCAATACCCTCCCTCCAAAGGACCCAGCACCGACCCCCCCTCCCTCTCCCAAACCTCCACACTGAAATTTGTCTCCAGGGTCAACATTTTATTCTGGGTAAGTACTTGAAAGAAAATAATGCGTCGTATTTTGAAGAAATTTTTGCAAGCATGACTCCTTTTAACCTCAGTTGGTCTTTCAGGTTTAATGGTGCATTTTGCCTCATTTATCTATCCACTATCCACTGACTCTTGCATGACAAGAAAGTGAATGAACCTTTTTTATTTAAACTCACACTTTCAATTTCTTTCTCCTAATACAGTGCTTATGACTGTGTGATGAGATGGAACTTCAGTTAATTCCATTTGCTCTCATTAGGTTTCCAGATTTTGGGTATTTTTGTTTATGTAACATTAAATAATCTATAGTTGATACCAGCAAACCCTTCCCACATCCTAATATAGAAATATTATAAAAATAGTATAGTTTGATTTCTTGTCCTCTGTATGACATTTCCTTTTTCTACTGAATCCAGCATACTTAAGAAAAGTTATGCAATTTCTGAACTAACAATATTAAATCACTTCTCAAATTAAGCATTATTTAATTTTACATTATTTTTATATACACTAGTGAAGCTTATCAGTTCTTCCTTCAGGCAGAGAATAGCTAATGATATAACACTCACGAAGCTTGAAGATATTGTGAACATCCAAATGTTACTTTTAGCCTCAAGCAGAAATAAAAAAAGGTTTTGTGACTTTCTTACTATTCACTATTTGCTATTCATACGTTGTTCATATAGCTTCATTAACCTTCACTTTATCAATAGATTACATATTACATATATATATATATACCCCATAAAATGGGTGTTTTTCATCAATATTTGGCTATAACAGATCATTTTTCATATTTCAGCTGGGAAGTGAATCACAACTTGCAAAGAACATGACAGAAAATGTTTTCCATTTTGTGGCCATTTTGACATTTTAAAATTCAAATCAGGAGTTTCCTATTGACATAATCTAGTTTAAACAGACTTCTAGAATTCAGATCTCTAGAATGGCCTACCTATCTCTTTTCTTATTACTTAATACCAAGACCCTGCTCTGTTGGTATTCATTATTCCTTTAACTTAGAAAATGAACTTAGACACAGTTGAAATTTCTTTTCTAATAGTGCTTAAATGTAGATCACTTGAGACATGCCTCAGTTAGTTGCACTATTAAATCCTAACATAGGCTAAATGGTTCTTTATTACCCAAACTGTGATCTGTGGCTGACACTGAACAAACAGGTTGCTTACCAGGATTTTGAAACGTCATTTATAATTTACATAGATGAGTCCTGCTTATTCTGAGTAACATGTCTGATTTGTCTGCATTTGATTTACTTGTACAAATAATTTCTGAACATGAATTTGATAAAATCGTTCTTATAAGCAGACTGTGATTGGTCCTCTAACTTTACCTTTTACTTTTCTTGAAGCCTGCAGCATTCCCTTGGCACATAAAGGGGTAAGTAGTGGGATTAACAATGACTGGAAACTTTGTGACAGCTGTCAGAATTCACCTAGTATAGATGATTGTGCTGTGCATCCTCTGTACCCAGTTCTGCAGCTCCAGAACACTTAGGTCAACAGTAAATTCTTGTCAGATTAATTCATTTTACACTAAGAAGTGGCAATTGCACACCTCAAATAAAGGATTAATTCTTATTTGGTTTTCTTATGCAAGAGAGTATCTTTTTAAAGGACTTAATCTCATGATTAATTTATGTGGTCCCTTTCTGAACCCTTCATCCCAGAAGTTCTTCACATCAAAGTAAAACTTATTTTACCCTTCCTACCACCCACATTTCTGCTTCATGCTTAGCCGATCTTATAACAAATGTTCAACAAATGAGCTCAAAAATATTAAAGCATTAAAATACTAAGTATTAGATATTGTCAGAATTCAAATTCTCAAAGAAAAAGACAATATGACATGATAGATAGATAGATAGATAGATAGATAGATAGATAGATAGATAGATAGATAGATAGATAGATAGATAGATAGATAGATAGATAGATAGATAGATAAAACGAGGTCTTTTAGCACACCTGTGAAGCTACATTGCAGTACGTAGTGCATACCACACTTATGGCAACATGTCAGATGAACCCTGGAATGTGAAGGTTGGGAAGGAAATGTGAATTTTAATGTTCTCTATTCCAAAGTAGCAAATAAAGTGTGAAATGATATTTTCCACACTGGTGATCAAAAGTATAATTTACAAGGAAAGTAGACTTGAGCCTCATATGCCCTCCCCACTATATATCAAATTCCTCTCATAATATCTTTACTAATTAAGTAATTATAGAGTTATCTGTGTTTATTGATTTTGATAAGATTCAAGATGACAGATTGATACATGTTCTGGAATATGCTGGTGTCTCAAAATACACTCACCATATTTAACAAATTCTGCACCAGACACAGAAAGAGTAATATGAATAAACCTTACAACACCACTTAACATGTATTATGTTCCATTTCAACAGAGATATAGAGTTGGTATCAAATTGGAAAGTTTAGGACATACTGAGCAGAGTCCCAAAATTATTTAAATGATATATTAATAGCAGAAGTTCTGTGGAACAGTGAACAAGTTATGGAAAAGCAATAAATATTAAGAAAACTAAAGCCAGTTGAAGTCAGAACTATCAAGATCTGTGCCAAAGTGACCAAGTGACAGACCATATGATAGATTCTTATGATGCAGGAGTCTGATAATACAGAGTAGAAATGAGAGAGGTAATAAATAGAAAGATGATTATCAAAAAAACAAACAACTTTTGGCAGGTTCCGAAAGGGGTTTTGTGCTCGATATATTTACTTCTTCATTCCTTTGTGATTAATGAAATATTACATGGTAAAAAAGTCTAAGAGAAAAGATACAGCAAAAATGCTGCTATGAAAGCAGTACTGCTTGAATGACTAAATGGCTATTAACAGGTTCATGTAAATGATTGCATTTCACTACTTTAATTTTCAAAACAGGTAAAAAACAAAACAAGGAAATGGACACAGAAAGACAAATAAATTGGAAATTTTGCAGAACAAAGTACTATGCAAGATATAACAGGCAAATTAATACTTTTCAGGGTATTAAAACAAATCAATGACCTCTTGCAGTGAGTTGAGCCTGGCTGGCATCTAAACACCCATCTAGTTGCTTACTTACTCTGCCCCTCCTCGATAGGGGGCAGAATGAGAAAAGCAAAAGGAAGAAAACTTGTGAGTTGCGATAAAGAGAGATTAAACAAAACTGAGAGAGACAAAAAGAGAGACAAAATAAAAATGTTTGTACAAGTAAATTTAAATAAGAATTTCGTTCACTACTGTCACAAAAAAGGAAGGTTTAGAAAAAAACCTTGAAAAGGGAGATTCTCTCTACTCTTAAAAATTTATTTGACTGTCAGAGCCACCAGGAAATCGAAAACCTTTATGGTCTGACCAGTCTGACAGTGTTTCGTACGTGAGAAACCTTCACTAATCAGACTCATCGAATCAAAGAGCGTGTTCAATTTTCCCTTTTATGGGACAGCTTGCACTAACGGACGGGAAGGCTCTTCAGCAGGTCTTCCTAAAGTGCTATTCCACCGTCTGTTAGAATCTCTATAATGGACTCTCTCTTAACAGTTATGAAATAACACCTTTTATTAAAACAAATTGTGACAAGTGAGGGTTCAGGGTAGTCGAGGATAACTTCTGTCTATAAGAACACTCTTAAACTAAGTAATGATAATGTAAGACAAAGCACAAGCACAAACTATAAAGCAATGCAAATTCTAAACTCTAAAACAGACACTTAGCACGTGGTGAGGCACAGAAACAGGCTACCCAGAGAAACTGTGGATGCCCCATCCCTGAAAATGTTCAAGGTCAGCAACCTGGTCTTGTGGAAGATGTCTCAGACCATGACAGGTGGGTCAAAAGTAGGTTATCTTTAAGTTCACTTCCAACTCAAACTGTTTTATGACTCTATTATTCTATGATTCCGTGATTTTATACTGGTATGCTATCAAGACTGTTTTAGCCACAAATCCAAAGCATAGCACCATACAGGCTTCTAAGAAGAAAATTAACTGTTTCCCAGACAGAGCCAGAAAAATCTCCACCCTTTGTTCTTTGTCATTAACATGCTTCATGACAAAACTAGAGGAGATTGGGATTTTGAGGTAGAAGGTATTGTTCAGAGACTAGCTAAGCATCAGTGTTCTTGTTGAAGGTGACAACTGACTTTGCATCACTTTGTTTTGATGAAGTTTTTTCCCTCCATCTTCCCTCCATTTTTTGAACTATGTTTTTCTTAACGCAAGGGTCCCCCCATTTTTTCTCTTATTCTCTACCTCATCTCCTGCAAGGGGTGGAGTGAGAGAGAGTCTGTGTAGTGCTCATTTGCTGGCTGTCATCAGCCCACTCTACCCCCTCATTCAAGGGCCTCATTTCAGAGACATATGAAAATTAACCATAAGATTGTATGAACAGTTGATGACAGAGGTGGAATTTATTTCCCCCTTACAAATTACCTTTCACCCTAGATAGTAACTTTATTGGAATGATCCATGTTATTGTAATTCAAATACATTACAGATATTGCTATTTTAGAAGAAGTAGAAAGTTGTCATCTTCCTTATCAAGCACAACATCTCTTCAGGAATTCTAATCCTGCTTGTTCATTATACTATAGATTTTATAACCTTTTAGCCTTTGTATGACATTTCATGTACAGTTTTGCTGAAGCCTGTTGGGAGACTAATTTTTTTTCACAAATCATTCTTTAGCCCATTGCTAAATTACTGTTCTTGTCATAAGTACATCAGCTTGACCCCTTGCCATTCATAAAAGACCCATAAGGCATTTGCCATAAGAGAATGTTGATTAAAAAGAAATCCTTTTATTCTCAGACAAGCAGTTTGTTTCCTTTCATTCTACACCAAAATACTAAATTTTTTCAGCTTAAAATCATGCTAGCTGAACCTTGGGGATGAGTAGATTTTTTTTTATTGTGGATGTTCCACAGAGAAAAGAGAAATGAGAGATCTAACCCTCCTGTTCACTCTCCATGTCACAGCACATCTACTTTCCCAATGTAGAGATGATAGATACTAGTATTGCTTATTATGATTAATAGAAACAAATAAACAAGGTAGTGAATAATGTTACCATAGCAATTTTGTGCCACATTTCTAGCTCCATCTCTTCATTTAATTCCACATATTGGCAATCCTTGAAGCCATGAGTCTTGACTATTAGTCATAGGAAGCAGCATCTCTGAAATAGCCAATTACACAGACCAAGATCTGGAAAAATATGTCATTGAAAGAGAGGAAGTAGATAGGAATCATGACATGAAAATTAGCCTTCTAGACAAGCTGCTCGAGGCGGGTTATTTGTGAGGTACTGGAAAGAACAACAGTAAAGGCAGTGACTTGTTTAGAGCTCCTAAATTCTGATGCATTCCCAAGCTAAGAGGGCAATAAGCAGTGACATTTCTGCTAGGGGCTGAAACATGGGGACATATTGCTACCATAAGATCAGTGACTGTACCTAGTCTAATGCCACAGAGGTGCCCAAAGGGCATATGGTGGAATATGCCAACTTTTGATGAGAATGAGAGTTTTGATTACACTCTACTATTCCATAGTGCTGAGGGGCATAAAATAAGAGAAATTTTAAACCTTCACCTCTGAGATATTATAGCTAGGTTAAGAAAAATTTAAGGGTCCACACAACAGAAGTTTATGTATTTTACCATTAAAACTGCATGCAATATTCAAGGTGAAGCTGTACCAGTGCAGAGCAGACTGGGACAATCCCCTCTCTCAACCGGCTGGTGATGCTTTGCCTGATGCCCCGCAGGACACTGTTGGCCCTCCTGGCTTCCAAGGCACTGCTGGCTCATATTCAACTTCTTATTGACTAGGATCCTCAAGTCCCTTTCCACAGCACTGTTTTGCAGTATCTCATTCCCCATTCTGTCTGTACATCGAAGGTTGCCTCATCCCATGTGCAGAATCCAACACTTCCCCTTGTTGAACCTCGTATGGTTGGTGATCGCCCAGACCTCTGATTTGTCAAGAAGGTCTCTCTGTGTAGCAGCCATCAGTGTCCCTTAAAAAACAGGGACTGCAATTTGTCAGCAAGGGATTCATAGACCCACTGGACATGGTTGCCACAAAATGATAGGGCATAAAGTCGTATGGTACTCCCAGGGGATTGGGGAAAAAGAGACTATACAGAACACTATACAAGGGGCAAAAATGGCTTCTTAATTGCAAATTCATTTCACTTATATACTTTATGTTTTGTTTTGGTTTAACATAGCTAATGGACAAAAGAAATAATGGTCATATGTCATCTAGAGGTTGCTTCTATCAATGTCTTATAGCCACAGCAGATCACGAGACATTTTGATATCTGATGTTTACATTCTTTAAACATTATGTCATGTCTAAGCATGTTCTATTAATTATTGCCTTACTCCACATCTCTGCAGGGCCTCCCTGCCTTCAAGAAAATCAATAGCTTCTCCAAGTCTTATGTTACCTGCAAAACTTGCTTAGTATGTCTTCCAGTCATGTACAAAGATGTTTCAGAGCACAGGGCCCAAGGTGGAGCCCTGTCCAACCCCATCAGTGACAGGTCTCCAGTCTGATGTTACCCTGGGATTCACTATTACTGTCTCTGCTTGGCCCATGAGCCAATTGATCACCCACTACCTGTGTTTATCCAACTGTGTGCTGGACATTTTGTCCAAAAGGATCCTGTGAGAGAGAGTATGGAAATCTTTACTGAAATCCAAAGAGATTACATCAACTGGCTTCCCTTGATCAACTAGTCGGGTTACCTTGACATAATAGGGAATCAGGCGGGATAAACAGGACTTTTGTCTCATGAAGATATGCTGGCTATACCTATGACAGCATTGTCCTTCATTAGCTTTTCAGTTCTCTCAGAATAATCTTCTCCATAACTTTACCAGGCACTGAAGTAAGACAATAGGCCCATAGTTTCAGGGTCCTCTTTCTTTCTCTTCTTGAAAACTGGGATACATACACTGGGATATGACATACACTAAATTCAAGTCAACTAGAACCTCTCTAGATCTCTCCCAAGACTGCTTGAAAATTATGGAGAAAGGTTTTGGAGGGCAACAAAGATGGTGAAGGGACTTGAGGGGAAGCCATGTGAGGGGCAGATAAGGTCACTTGGTCTGTTAAGCCTGGAGAAGAGGAAACTGAGGGGAGATATTTTATTCTGGAGAAAAGGCGTATGAAAGGTATGTATATGTCTCTTTTATTCCTTGTTTGGGTCACTACTTTAAAAAACATTTTCAAATCTTTTATTGTAGAGGATAAAATTACAAATTAACAGCCAAAGTGCTGTTTCACTAAAGGACAAAGAACAACATTTTAGATGAGCAAACTTTAAATTCTAGTCAGTTTGGAAACATGTTTCAGTACTAAAGTGTTCTCAGCTTCTAAGAGATAGACAGAAAGAGAGAAAGAGGGAAAAAAACCCAAATAAACCCACAAAACAAACAACACCTTATAAAAAAATAGTGAAAGAAAAATCCATGGATTTTTTTTATATTCCATTTTTGTAAGTCACAAGACTGCCTTCAGCCCCATATGGATAAATCCACTGATTCATCAATCTGAAATGTACCGAACCAAGGAAAAAACTTAGTGACTTCCACCATGGTCAATTAAATTTGGAGTCACAGAATCACAGAATTAACTAAGTTGGAAAAGTCCAACCTATGACCTAACACCAACTCATCTACTACACCTACTGCTACATTCAGTCTTTTTTTTAAAGACTACAGGGATGGTGACTCCACCACCTCCCTGAGCAGCCCATTCCAATGGACAATCACTCTTTCTGTGAAGAATTTTTTCCTAATGTCTAGCCTAAACTTATTCTGGTGCAGCTTAGGATTGTGTCCTCTCATTCTGTTGCTGATTGCCTGAGAGATCAACTCTCCCACCAGGCTACAACCTCCTTTCAGGTACTTATAGAAAGTGATAAGGTCTCCCCTAAGCCCTTTCTTCTCCAGGCTGAACAGCCCCAGTTCCATCAGCCACTCTTCATAGGGCTTCTGTTCTAGACCCCTCACCAGCCTTGTTGCCCTTCTCTGGATGTATTTGAGCATCTTAACATCTTTCTTAAATCGAGGGGCCCAGAACTGGACACAGTCCTCAAGACGCAGTCTAACCAGTGCTGAATATGGGGGAAAAATTAGTCTACTCCTGCTGGCCACACTTTTCCTGTTACAGGCCAGGATGACATTGGCCTTCTCAGCCACCTGGGTACGCTGCTGGCTCATATTCAGTCGACTGTTGACCATCACTCCCAGTCCATTTCTGCCTGGCTGCTCTCCAGCCACTCTGTCCCCAGCTTGCTGCAGGGAGTTGTTTTGGCCAAAGTGTAGAACTCAGCACTAGGACTTGTTAAATCTTGTATTGTTGGATTCAGCACATCTGTCCAGTCTGTCCAGGTCCCTCTGCAGTGTCCTCCTGCCTTGTAACAGATTGACACTTGCTCCCAACTTGATGTCATCTCCAAACTTGCCAGTGGTGGACTCAGTGCCCTCATCCAGATTATCAGTAAGGATATTAAACAGGACTGGGCCGAACACTGATCCCTGGGGGACATGACTAGTGATTGGCCGCCAACTGGATGTAGCATCTTTCACCACCACACTCTGGGCTTGGCCATTCAGACAGTTCCTAACCCAATGAAGGGTGCATCTGTCCAAGCCGTGGGCTGCCAGCTTTTTCAGGAGTCTACTATGTGGGACAGTGTCAAAGGCTTTGCTGAAGTCCAGGTAGACTACAACCATAGCTTTCCCCACATCCACCAGGCGGGTCACCTGGTCATAAAAGGAGATAAGCTTAGTCAGGCATGACCTGCTGATGCACGGAAACTGACCTCACACACAGGCCGCATAAAAAAAACGCAGGCATGTTTATTTTCTGTCAACAGGGAGTTAGTATTATTTAGACCAAATCACCTGCTCCCCGATCACATGACTAACTTGGGTTTATATCCCCTGCTGAGTGACAGGCATCATACAGCTCTGATTGGCCCCATTGCTCCAAGCCCACCCTCTTCTCTGCCCCATCCCTTTGAGGGCTGGGCTGTTGCCGCCATCATCCCCTTGCAGAGAGGCACGTCCTCTCTGAGGAGACCTTGAGATGGTGTTCTAGGCTGTTGTGATATCCGGTTTTTGCCATCTCTGTCCCCCTTATCTGATGTTCATGTCTAGTGTTTACAGAACTTGCTCCATGCTAGCCCTATGTTCCAGCAGGGCCCTGACTTCCCTTTGTAGCCCCCTTCCAACTCCAACTCACTGCCCTGCCTAAATCCATGGTGGCTGGGTCTGATCACTTGGGCATCCTGGAGGTGTCATGTGATAGAACTCAAGATGATCTGTTCCGTAATCTTGCCTGGCATCAAGGTCAGGCTGACAGGCCTGTCATTTCCCAGGTCTTCCTTTTGACCCTTCTCATGGATGGTTGTCACATTGGCCAGCTTCCAGTCATCTGGAGCCTCTCCAGTAAGGAAATGATGGAGAGCGGCCTAGCGAGCTCATCTGCCAGGTCTCTCATCACCCTAGGATGGATCCCCTCTGGTTCCATAGACTTGTGAGAATCCAAGTAGTTCAGCAGGTCTTTTAACTGCGTCCTCCTGGATTACAGGACCCTGACCCCATCTACAAGCTCAGGAGGCCAGCTGTCCTGAGGGCAATCTGTCTTATTGCTGAAAATTGAGGCAAAGAAGGCATTAAGTACCTCTGCTTTTTCCTCATCTTTGGTTACTATATTCCTCTCCATGTCCAATAAAGAGTGAAAGTTGCCCTTGCTCCTCTTTTTTTCATTAATATATTTATAAAAATATTTTTTATTATCCTTTACAGAAGTGGCCAGTTTAAGTTTTAACTAGGCTTTTGCCTCTCTAATGTTTTTTCTACACAAGCTAGCAACATCCTGAAACATTTCCTGAGTTACCTTCCCTACTTTCCAAAGGTAATACACCCTCTTTTTTCCCATTAGCTCCTTCAAAAGCTTCTTGCCCAACCAGACCAGTCATCTTCCCCTTCAGCTCATCTTTCAGCACATTGCAACAGCCTGTTCCTGCACTCTCAAGATTTCTTTCTTGAAGTACATCCATCCTTCCTGGTCCACTTTGTTTTTAGGGGCTGTTTCCAAGGTACTCTCCAAGTTAGTGTCTTAAATAAGCCAAAATCTGCTCTCTGAAAGTCCAGAGTGGAAGTTTTGTTGATGCCCTTCCTTGTTTCACTGTATATTGAAAATGTTTATTTCATGGTCACTGCATCCCGAAAAGCCTCTGACCACCACATCTCCCAGCAGCCCTTCTCCATTTGTGAACAGCAGACCCTTGCCCTTGGCAGATTTGCACACCAGCTGTGACAAGAAGCAGTCCTCCATACACTCTCAGAACCTTCTAGACAGCCTCCCCTCTGCTGTGTTGAGTTCCCAGCAGATATCTGGTAGGTTAAAATCTACAAATTCAATTTCAGCTAGTCAGAATTCTGATGATGCAAGGACTCTAAGATGTCATTGGTGAAAAATGACTGCACAGATTAGTAGAACCGGACACAAAAATTTGGAGGAGCTTTCATGCATGGACTTGGTTAAGCACAGTATTTTCAAGCATCCGTTGTTTCTGACTTGTGATTTTCTAGCTGCTCCTGAATCACTGTTAACTAGCATATATTCAAGGACATTCCCAGTTCCATTTTGGGCTATATATCAACTATGCAAAAGGAAGGCTATTGTGTCTCAGCTGAGAGCAGAAAACAGTATCACAATACAGCCTGTTGAATATTTTTACATCGTAAACCTATTGTGTCTGGAATTAAATGAGTTCTATCACATACTTTCAAGACAAAGTTGTTCAGTTTAGATCACCTTCATCATTGAAAAAAAATAGGAGTTTGACTTTGCTTTAACAGATTCACTTAGCAAGCAGCATCTTTGCTATGCGGTATTGTGAGAATGCCTCCAGGCTCTTTCAGGAAAAAATCAAACAGGGTTGACATGTGGGTACTATGATACATGGTTTCTGTCAGCTTTCATTGTGGTGTCTGAGCAGATTGCCACTTCCAGCTGTGCAAACAGTGACCTCTTCAGCCACTGAAGTTAATTCTGACAAAAACTGTGCATCAGAGGCCTGAAATGCCATGGTTCATAGTCCAATATAGTAATATAAAATGAAACAGATGGGGATTTACAGTAATGTACTACATGATAAACTGCAACAGCTCAAGGATAAATAGGTCATCCATTTATACATTGACCTGAGCAAAAAGTTTTACATTGACCTACACAAAGTTTTCAATGCTTTTCTTGATTTTAACATAATGCTATCTGCTAAAGAAAAACCTCAATATACAATACAATCTCACTCTACCCAGGATTATTTACATGACACTAACTGTGGTAAATAAACCAATCAACATTTTTAGGAATGATCAGTTTTTTTGTATCTCCATTTTGAGTGCATAGCCTAAGAAAAAACAGACAAAATATCTGATCTGATGTCTAATAGTGTCAAAAATTATTTCTGGAAAATCAAAGATTATGGCCTTTGGTAACATCCATGAGACTCTTCCATCCTTGGAAGTGTCTCTTAGGTGGTTAGGAAATTCATAACATTGCTTCATACATCACAGTTTGAACCCCTGCTTATACCTACACAGTCTTCATGACCAGACTAGTGAACCACCCATGCTTTGTGATGCAAGTGCCTCTGTCACACACATACTCTACCTCTGTACCTCTCACATACTGTATGTGAGGTACAAATTCTGACTATGCTGAAATTTGTAGAAATTCCACTCCATTTTTATAGTTCTGCCTGAGGCAAAATGATATGAAAGTCTTTTTGGGCCGTTGCTATCTGGAGTCTAGTCCCAATTATCTTTAGTTAAAGGTAGTCTGTTAAAACTCAAATTTAAGACCTTTTTATGTCCTGGTAGATATTTTGCTGAAGTGGCATGAGTACAGCTGTAGGGAGGTAATAGTAACCTGATGGATGGCAAAGTCATGAGTAACTTCCTTAGATATTCCTTTTATTTGAAGGAGCAGAATTTCTTCATTTGTGTGCCTGTAACACTCCAGTTTTGAAGCCTCATGCTTAACTGGGAATATTACTTATATTTAAGACTCTTAAACTTGCTCACAAAATTTCCAAAAAGTCTTAGCAAACACCAACCCCATACAATTTAGTTGTCAGCGACATGTACAGAGCTCTTCTATTTTAGTACCTGGTATCTCATAATACATGTCTATTTATCAGTTAGTAAGAACTTTACTGATATACTTCTGCTATGTATGGATGAGACTGGGAAAGTACTGATACTTCTAGTTGGGTTATTTGTTATGAGCTATAGCATTTCTTTCTCAGTGACTGATAGGAGGTTTCCACACTCAATCTTATTAGGTAATGATTTATCATCCTGGTGTGTTGTTATTAAATATGGTACAGTGGTTTGCAGTGATGGTTTTTAGAAAGACTGTAGTATTTTGTGAAAATATAGCGTTTCCTTCAAAGGAGGAGACATTATAAATCTGAAATAGAACACTAAAGATATGTCACTTTGGATCAGGCTAGTCCCTAAAGTCCAGCTGGATCTCTTTCCTTCTCATCAACTGATGGACAAAACTTAGTGAAAGAAAACTTGCTTCCTTAGTGAAAAATAAAATTTACAGGATGTCCCATAGCACATAGAACTGCCACATAACTAGCGTTTGCTTTCAAGAGCAGCATTAGATTTCGATATTATCTACACCACTTTTGAGACCTATTACCTTCTTATTCCATGCTTGGAAACAAAAAACAATCCTATCACCTGTAGAGTCAGCAGCAGTTCGTTACTAGAGATGCTACTACCTGATAGAAATTTTGTCAAAAGCATGGAAGGAAACATGAATAATTTTAGGTGAAGTTCTTTTCATGTTAGATTATTTTATAAAATTTGCATTTTTTATAAAACCTGTCTTAGAATCTGTTTTTCTGATAGCTGTATTGGTTATTTCTCTATCAGTATTTTAAAGTTATTTTAAAGAGTATCCATTAAACACTTATATGTATTTTTCAAAAATCAAATTACCATTTTCATGATCAGATCTGCAAAACCTGAATTTTACACTAATCTACTCAGTGTTTTCAGCAGAAAGTGATTTCCTGTACTACCACATTCATGGAGTAGTAATTGCTACAGTTAACAGACAGATCTATTCTATAAACAAGTACAAAGTGAAAAGATGGTTCACTTTCTAATGGGCCCACCAGCTGCTGAATCCACAATGTGAACAAAACAGATATTTTTTTCTTATTTTGTTGTTGATAGACACAACAATAGCTGAACATAAAATGCTAACAATTTAATTTTCTGCTTTCATTTTTTCCTTAAAAGGTGAAATGCAATGTAGTTTTATCGTTTCTTTTTCTCTTCTTCCAAAGTGTAGGTATCTTGAGGTGTTAAGTATGGTTTATTATCGAACCATTCCTAATGATATCTTTTCTATCTAATATTTGTATTTGAAGATAAAAGGCTATTTTTATATAGTTCACCTAGACGTGAATTTCACTTCAACAAAATAGGACCAAAAGAAGACCCTTTATTATCCTTTTTTTTCTATTTTTTTTTCCATTTATGCAGAGGATTAAGTGTAACACATATAGTATTCAAGATTAAATCAATCCTGATTTTGTTTTCAAGAACACGTTGAATTTTAATTACTCTTTAAATTGCTATTGTAAATTGCTTTCTTTAAAATAAGTTTCTTTTAGAATGACTTCATGGTTTTAATTGTTTTTACCAGACACCACGGAACACAAATTTATTCAAAAATGTTCAGATTTCTAGAAAGCTACGTAAGGTTAAATATTCCATTCTTCTGTGTTTTACAGTCTCTTGCTACTCAGATTCAGGTTGTGATACTGGAAACAATAAACCAAAATAATTAAAATGTTGAAATTAATTTCACTTTCTTGTAAAATATTGAAATTATGTTAAATTTTGATTCTTGAAAAGATTAATTGTGCGCATTATTGATTAGGGAGAAAAATATGGAAAGCAGGAGACATGCATAATTGTGACTCTCATAAAAATTACTGGGTTTTGTGCCGATACTTCTCCCTTTATCCATCTCTCTACCTTAACAATTCTCTTTATGTGGAGAAAAAGATCATTCAAATGAAAGACATACATCTATGGACAGATAATAATGTCAGCTCATGCTAATGGAGTGATATGGAGACATACCTTAACAGCTGAACGTCAGTAACAAGCCATATATTGGCAAACTCTCTCTGGTGGTGTCTATTAAGGAATGATGAGAGTGGGCTTCTTTATAAGGAAAAGTCAGCTGGATCCAGAAGTCATGGCAAGATGGGCAGAGGCAGTGGCCTCATGAACACTATAGCGCAGTGCTATATACCTGAGAAGAAACATTCAGTGATAGTAAAAAGGATCATTCAAGTGTCTGATGGTCACCAGACAACTCCAAATTGACAAGGCACACCTAAGTTCAAATCAGGAAATCAACTCTACTGGTCAGGGTATGATCCAGGCTAACAGGATCTATGGTCAGGCACTGGCATATCAGCAATGCTACTGCTATGTCATTCAGTCAGGATCTGTGTTCCAGATGTTCAGATTAAAAGCATCTCCCAAGCAAAGGACAAGAGAACAGAGGAAGGTTGGTTTTTCTGTTTGGTTTTTAGCTATTAGGGGAAGGGTTCTGTTGAGCATTCTGCCAGCTTTTTCTCAGACGGCTCCAAGACTGTCAAGGTTTCTGCTACAGCTCTCTCTTGTCAGTAAGGTTAATATCTAGGGATCCTGAATAGTCTCCAACTCCCAAAAGCTTGAAAGCTTTCAACTGGTAAAAATATGAAATTGTGCTAGATTTCTGACTTCTGTTTGTCCCAGAAGCAGAAATAAGAACTGAACACAGTAGGATAAACTATTTTGGATAATTTCTGAAATGTTTTATTATTGATTAAACATACTGTGTTTATTCTGGAGTTTAGGAAAAGGAATGCAATGTACTGCAAAGACTTGCCAAGTGGGAAGAGAGTCAAAACCTGGAATCTCAGATGAAAGACTATCTGTCATTGACCTAAAAGAAAATGTTAACTTCAGTTTCTCTCTTTCCTCAGAGTTATAATGAAAATGGTTGATTAGTTTCATTTTTGTAGATAAGCACTACCTGATTCAAATAATTCCAAGTGAAGAAATTAAAAAACAATTGAAGATGAAACATTAGTAAGATTAGCATATTGAGGTTTTTTCTATTCTAAATGTTTTTAATTATAAAACTACTTTTAATTAACACCACTAGAGCATTTCCTTTTTGAAAAATCCTGTAGAATTTCCTGGTACCTAGTTCAGTGAAGACTGTTACATAAAGAGGGTCAAAAAGAATTTCTCCAGCCCAGGTGCAGGACCTTTCACTTCACTTTGTTGTACGTCATGACATTCACACAGGCTCACCCCTCAGGCATGTCAAAATCCTTCTGGATGGCATCCCTTTCCTCCAGCATGTTAACCACATGCTTTGGTGTTATCAGCAAACCTGCTTAGGTGTACAGAATCTCATTGTCCGTGTCACTGACTAAGATGTTTAACAGCACGGGTTCCAACACCAACCCCTGAGGAATGCCACTCATCACTGGTTTCCTCCTGGACGTCAAAATGTTGACTGTAACTCTTTCAGTGAGATCATCCAGCCAATCCCTTATCCACTGAGTGGCCATTGGCCAAATCTGTGTCCCTACAGTTTAGAGTGTCACAGTGTAAAATGCTTTGTACAAGTCCAGGTAGATGTCACTTGTTCTTCCCCTATCCACCAACACTCCAGTTCACTGGAGAAGGCCATCAAATTTGTCAGGCATGAATTTTTCACTTCATCACATTGAATATTCATTCAGATTCATATAAAGATTTATTATCTCTTCACAGCAAAAAGAGAAAATATATTTGAAAGAGTGGTACTCCAGTTTACAGCTATATCTTTCTGGTTTAGTGTAAATTATAACCTTCCTCCAGCAGTAACCCCACTGGAATGATGGAAGAAGAGAAGTACTAATCATATTAAGTGTTGCTGTCAGAAAATGGGAACAACTTCCTACTGAAATATCCATCTCTTTAAATAAACATATGAAGGACTTCCTTAAAATACAGTTTTTTCCAGTAGACAACAATGACACATTCAGAGCTAATACAGGCTTGAATGTCTCCTGCTCCATCTCCAGATAATTAATTAGTCTCTAATAATGGTAGTCCATCTCATAAGTGACTGCTTGGGGACTTTGCTGATTAAATATTGGTTCACTGCACCATACTTGGTTCTGTAAGAGACTAATGTCATCTCCTATACCAGTAGATATTAAAGGAAAGAAGAGGAAAATGCATGGAGCTCATCATAGACATTAATGAAATGTATTTTTTGAAACAACAGATTTTTCATGGCTTGACAAATATTCCTAAAAATGTCTGTCTTGAGAATTTTTTTAAAGGTTTGTTTCAAAATATTTTATTATTTTTGATTTATGAGAAGCAATATTAAAAATTATGCTCCTGATAAAATAAACATTGAGATTTTCTTAATACAGCTCTGTGGCTGTTTAAAGAGGGCTTTTGAAAGGAGGTGTAAGAGCGAAACCCCACTTACCCGATTAAAATTCAGTTTTCCTCAAAAAGAAAGCTGTCGGGGGGGGGGGGGGCGGAGGACGGAGCGGGACCTGTACCAGTCCTGGTGTCCCCGAGGCCGGGGCCGAGCAGCGTTTTTTTTCTAGCCCCGTCCGTGCATGGCCCCAGGGGCTGTCTTGTGCATTGTAACCCAGATAGCTTCTGTTTTCTGCCCATTGTCTCCCTTCGGCGAGGTGTGCGGGCGGGGGTCGTCCTGTCCTGCACAGGCACGGTGGCTTCCTGGGGCGAGCAGCGGTCGGGGGGGGGCAGCGGCTTCTCACCCCCACCCCGAGGAGCGCAGGCAGCAGCCCGCAGCCCCAGGCCAGCCTGGCCGAGAATTTTCAGCGCCACGGCTGCAGGCAGACCGCAATGGAGAGCTCGCCCTGGCATCGTATTGGCGTTGTGACATCTCTTGAGGTACGGCAGCCATGCGAACAAAGATGGCGCCTAACGACTGAACTTGTGACTTCTCCAACAAGAGAACACCAGAAGTGAGGCTGAGCCCAAATAACTGGACGAATGGGAAACTGGCTGTGACCGGAAAAGAAGGTGACGACATTCAAGCGACGAGGGAGAAAGCTTGAAAAGCGGAAACGCGGCCCCGGCCTGCCCCTTTTTTCAGCCGCCGCTGCTGGGAAGAGCATCACCGCTCCGGTGCCCAGTGTCTGCAGTCCCCCAGCAGGATTCCACCTATTCCTCTCAACCTAGGAGCAAGTATTCGGACAAAAGGAGGGGAGGGAGCTGGTTGGTTTTCACCTGTGTTTGTGTTTTCCAGAGAGGCTGAAGGGCCGAAGGTGCTTCCAGAGAGCGAGAGGGGAAAAGACACCCTTTCCTACCCTTTCCCCCTGTCCCTTTTTTAAATAACTCCCTTGTAATAAAAGCCCCTTGCTGGCCATTCTATTCAGTTTCTCTGTCACCTTTATTGAACTCACCCCCCCTGAACGCTAACAGTGTTTAAGCCACTACAAGCTCACACTTCTAAATATGTTTCATATCATTAAAATCCACTTGAGTGTTAATGAGTAAATATATCCATGCCATGAAAACTTCTTTATTAAAACAAAATATAATAGCTTTTTTCATGTCACAGAATTTGTAAAGAATTTCTCCTTATATTCATGTTTTAAAATTTTGAATTTTTACAATCTTTTGCAAAAGTAGGACAAACATGATTTGGTGTTCCTACATCATGCAGCAGCCATATTTATTATATGAAAATTCCTCAGTTTACAGCAAGACTCTTTATTTCCAAATTTGTTGGCTATATGTTACATGACTGGCACACTGGAGCATGAAAAAGTCCATCTGGGGAATCCCACCTTATGATATACAGTGACTCCTTATTATATGCAATACAGAATCTGTCTAATTATATTGAGACATGAAATTTAAGTTGGCTTCATGTTGTGTAGTTACGCCGGTTATGTAGTTATGTGTTGTGTAGTTAAGCGGTGGACAGCTGTGGATTGATAGTTCCAGTATTTAGTATCTTCTTGCCATATACTAGCCATAAGCTATGAACTCAGGCTACTTTTCTTGGGGGAAATGGGTTTGCCTAAAAATCAGACTTTTTTTTTTTCCTTTTAAATATAACTGTAGTAGTTTTGAGAATTCTACTAATTCCAAACTATCTTGAATAAAAATATCTTGTAACTACCATATATCCTGCTTTTTATACAAGGTACTTTATAGATTAAAAGACTTCATTGTCTTACAGGAACACTAAAAAATAATTAAAAAAAAACCCTTAGGAAAGGGCAATGAATATTCATAAATGCGAAAATTATAGCATTATAGTATAAACTACAGAGTATCAGCGACAGAAAGTAAAATTTCCAGAAAGCTGCAAACTCTTTATAATTACGGCACAGAAATAAATATCACTATTATTCATTTGTTTGTTTGAGATTATGAAAGCTTTTGAGTAGTCTTACACACATGGGATACACATAGTTTAAATACTAGAAGGGGATAATCACTTAGTATTCAGTAAAAAAACCCTGAAGGTGAATTTGCCAAATATGGCTTTTATTAACATTTTATTGAAGCATCAAATACTGCTCTGAATTCCTCAAAATTAATTTAACTTGTCAATTATGGTAAGGTGTATTCCCTATTTGAGCAGTAGTTCTATTGATCTAAGAGAAATGGATTGGAAAAGAACAAACACTGAGATAAGGAATTAAGGAGAGAATTTTCTAAGCCAAGCTATTCATCTCCATATGAATTTCCTTCCAAAATCCTGTTCTGTCATATTTAGGGAGTCTTTCTTTGGAGGGGAAAAAAAAAATAAAAAAAAAGGACGAAAAGAAAAGAAAAGAAAAGAAAAGAGAAAAGAAAAGAAAAGAAAAGAGAAAAGAAAAGAAAAGAAAAGAGAAAAGAAAAGAAAAGAAAAGAGAAAAGAAAAGAAAAGAAAAGAGAAAAGAAAAGAAAAGAAAAGAGAAAAGAAAAGAAAAGAAAAGAGAAAAGAAAAGAAAAGAAAAGAGAAAAGAAAAGAAAAGAAAAGAGAAAAGAAAAGAAAAGAAAAGAGAAAAGAAAAGAAAAGAAAAGAGAAAAGAAAAGAAAAGAAAAGAGAAAAGAAAAGAAAAGAAAAGAGAAAAGAAAAGAAAAGAAAAGAGAAAAGAAAAGAAAAGAAAAGAGAAAAGAAAAGAAAAGAAAAGAGAAAAGAAAAGAAAAGAAAAGAGAAAAGAAAAGAAAAGAAAAGAGAAAAGAAAAGAAAAGAAAAGAGAAAAGAAAAGAAAAGAAAAGAGAAAAGAAAAGAAAAGAAAAGAGAAAAGAAAAGAAAAGAAAAGAGAAAAGAAAAGAAAAGAAAAGAGAAAAGAAAAGAAAAGAAAAGAAAGAAAAGAAAAAGAAAAAAAAGAAAAGAAAGCCATACAAATGAAATATGTAACTTTAACAGAAGGTTTTCTGGAGCATATGTGTCTGAATTCATGTATCAAAGACATTCATAATATGTTTCTTTGTAATAAGAATGTAGTAGGTAGGGAATTACTACTACCAAAGACCCAAGACTGGTCTCCTCTTCTTATCCACATGAATATAATAAAGTTGTGAGTATATTGAAATAACAAAAATTGTAATTCTCCTTAGTCCTCTCTGTGGATTGTAAGTTAGACTGGCTGTGCATCTTTTATTTCCTTTTTGGTCAGATTTTCAGGAAACTGGACAGTCCTGACTGGCAATAAATGTGTAATGGACAAATCAGCATTTTCTTATGCAAAGCTCCTCAATTGGAAATTACTTTAGACCAGCTCTTCAAAAAGACTGCCTTAATTCCAAGCCTGCTCACTGTATAGTAAAATTGATTCTGCCTATTCAATAACCTACCTGCAGTCAAGAGGCAATTAGAGTGCCCCATATTCTTCATTGCTTTTCAGAGACTGAATCTTACTATGGATCACTGAGGATATTGGCTAAGTGAGGGACAAGATATTATGAACTAGTTTCAGAAAGCAAACCTCGCAGGGATTGAAACTAAAAATCCATATTTGGTACTAAAACTGAAAAGAGAATAAGCTTTTTTAATTTACTGGAAAAAAAATGTATTTACCTTTCAGTGATGACCAATGCCCTCATGCGGATTCATGTTAAGATTTTGCCTTAGATGTCCATGTGTTGAAATTATTATAAGTTCAGTGTTCCATCTGGTTGCATTTTCTAACTGCTGCATTGGAGAAAATAGCAATGTGACCAACTAAGTCTACATTTAGCACCAAATGTGCTGGGCCACTTGTGCTTATTCTTATGATTGTTAATAATCTGCTATTCTTAGTGGGATTCAGTTAATGAATTCTGAACATGCAGAGCTGGCAACACTAGGTAAAGCCTTCAGTGTCCAGATGTAGCACCAAAAAAATCTTTTCAAAAATTCAGGGAAGGGATATTCAATCAGCTTTATGGACCTTTGAACTTCCAAGTAGAGAACAGGAAATTAGTGAGTGGCCCACAGAGAATTCCCTTGTTAAAAAGAAATTTCCTGCTGGTATGTAAGTGTTAGCTTGAGAACCTATCTTCAGTTCCCAGCCAACGTGAAGTTTTGCTAGGTAGTGGGGAGCACTTTGTGCTGTTGTGTAGTCTTGCTTTTACCCATGCCAGGTGCATGCCATCATTTTGATGGAGCTTAAAGATTTTTATATATTAGCAGTGCAAAAGATAATATTTCAAAATTTCCTATGATTGAGAGAACATTTCAAAGAGTCTTCCAAGGGAAATTAATCTTCTTTATGTTTTCAATATATTATAGTTTATAGGCTAATAAACACAAATATTAGAAACAATTGATTTCCCATTTTCCTTAGTGCCACCTGCTGCTACACATGAATAGAAAATGGTCGTAATAAAACTTATTTTTCAATGGTTAAGTATGGAGGTGACATTCTAAAGATGCAGCCTTAAGACATAGCCTCATTGTGAAAGCTCTTATGAAGCCCTTATTGCCTCATCAGAGTATTTAGACTCACATTGTACTGAAAGACAATTTGCCCAGAGATATGGGAACTACATCATCAGGGTGATGCATTATGCATCAACAGGGCAAGTCCATAACTGTGCCTTACCCAGCAAGGATTCTGGGAAGAGGAGTGCGTTTCCACAACTTCCCTAGACCTTTTAGGGTAATATTTACTCAGGAAGTCAGGTCTCCCAAGCATGTTCTCCCAACACTGCCTAGATTTTGATGGGCATCTGTGTTGGTGAAAAAACATCTTTAACTGGATCAGATGAGACTGCCAAAAACACTGTAAAATCTTCCACTAGTGATTTTCTTAAGCTATGTAGAAAATATCCTCTAGCTCTTCTTTCTATGTATAAAACACTATCCTATGTATTTCTTGATATGCAGGAAAAAAACTTACTATTTACTTGTATTTATATTGTTTGGCTGATTCTGCAGCAAGGAGCACCTGGGGAAGTCTCTGGGCTGCTTAGATTCTCCATCCAGGATGTTAAGCAACACATAAATCTTTAGTCCCTATCAATTGTTTAGGGAGCAGAAGCCGCCTGAGGAAATCCAAGAGAAAGGAAATACTCACCAGGAGAGCTTCTGTAACAGTTATTTAAATATTGTGTTGTGAAATTTTTATTGCCAAATTTAAGGTTTTCAGAAGTGCAAGTACCTAGTCTTTCTAAGTACTTTTACAGTGCTGTACCACTATCCATTGTTTACTCTTCACTCTGGTTCCTTCACTGCTGACCTGTGGTCAGCATAGTGGTGACATAATTTGGAATTTCTGTCCAGAAATACTCATAAACAAATAAAGGTTATATTGCTTTACTGCTATGAATCTCATTTTCATTAGAACTTTGCTATTTTTCAGCATGAAGTTGAACTGAACTACAGAAAAAGTATTCAAAAACAGCTAAAATTAGATGCTTGGAACTCAATATCTTCTTTCAGTCATACTTTTCCTTAAGATAAAAATATTACATATTTTGCATATTATTCTATATTAAGTAGCATATATGTTTTTGTTTTTCATATTTCCTCTGTTCCTCATTGGAAATGTTAATGTTTTCTAGGTCTTGTAGAGTTGAGGTGTTATCCCTCAATATTTGGAGATGCTTGTGTATACATAGAAGAGAAAACTCCTTCTAACTTCACTGAAAATTCTGTGGATTCATAGGCCTAGATATGGTGGCTGCCAGCTGAAAATATTCCTTTCATAGAGGATGGGATCATGTCTCTTTCATAGAGGCAACAGATTTTGTGGATTGGCTCAGATGTGTCCTGCACTGTAGAGTCTCCTGTAGCTGGCTGTGTCTGGTAAGCATTTCCCTATTCTTCTTCACTCGTTCATCCCCACTTCCCAAAATTGCAGTGCTCACAAGGTACTTATGTTCTTCTTTTAATGGTAGATCAAAACTTTATGGCCTTATTACATTTGTATTTTTTTTCAAAAACGGAGCGCAAGTGTGGTCTGGAAAGAGATGTGTCCTGCAAAGAAGAAAACTTGGTTTCAAACCTTTCAAAGTTTCTGCAGATCAGTTTGTCAGTGCAATCACAGAGGGCAAGTGATTCTGATTCTGATATCAGCAGCTGGGAGGGGTTTCTCTGAATATTTTTCTTCTCCATCTTCTAGAACATATGTTGGCAAAATAATCAGAACGTTCAATAGAGAAAAACTGACTTCTTCAATTTGCTACCAAAATTTGGACCTAGTGACTGATTTCTGCTAATACAAAACACCTCAATTACATTCTGCCAAAATAAAATCAGAGTGTTTTACCAAAAAAATAAAACAAACAAGAAAAATAATTAAGATTGAGAAAAATACAGTTTACAGAAGGTATGCTTGCTTTTTTAATCATCTTATTTTTAAAAGAAAATTTCAGTGCTCCAGTTGTAATATCAGTAGAACAAGATCTCTACTATCATAATTTTGTTTTGTACATGTGTAATACAGCTTTTGTTTTGTTTGGTTAAAAATTGTTATTTATAATGCTTACATTAATAATTATATAAATATAAGCATACATTTATAATTTACATTTATAAGCTTACATTATTAATGCTTAAATCTTACTTTAAAATACACTCATAGTTCATATTCCCTATTGCTCTTTGTCTTCTGGAGGATTTTATTTCATATTTTTTCAAAGGTCTCTGTAGAAAAAATAGGGATAAATATTAAATTGTGAAGTGTAAGTGTGTAAGGTATTTGAGAGCAAAATATTCAAGGACTTTATCAGAAAAGCATTTGGCCATTATATATAAGTTAAACAATCTCTTCTATGTTTTGGTGATTTTCAGGTCTTAGTTCATATATGGGCTATGAAAAACTACTTGACATTGGAAAGACCACTGTTATACAACTAAATTTCTGCTATAGCATTTCCATTTATGTTGGCTCTCAAAAAGTCAGATTTATTATAGTAGGAATCATTCTTGAAAACCTTGAAAAGCCTAAACATGTGAAATCTGAGAAACTGGATTTTCTTTATCACACTTGTAAAGTTTAGACTGTACATGAGGTTATGTAAGAGATTTAGGTGTGAAATTATCTGTCTGGATATATTAAGTTGCTAAGTAAATAAACAGAATGATATATTTGGGAAATTTCTGTAGCTGATCAAGGAAGAAAACATATCTTAATATGAAATGCTGATAGATGTGAGAACAGTAATAGGCTTTCATTTCATTAGTTAGAAAGATGAAAGAAACCATATTTCCTTGCATTTGTAGTTATGTTACTATGAAAACAAAAGAAAATACTGGGAAAAATATACTTAATCATTCCATGAAATAGGATTCCTTCTGCAAGACAGAACAAATATAGCCAAAATGTCATAAGAAAAAGTGAAATTAATAGTAGCATTATGGAATTAAGTAGCAATTTATTTTTAATAACAAATTTGTGACATTATCTTCATTTGAAAAACAGGTGATATTTTTCTTGTGGTAGCTCTGTAAACCTCAAGCTGATCCTAAACAAAAATCTTGTTCTGCTCTTTAAATGGTTATCTAATCTGTAATTTGGTTCTGTCTTTCTTTGGTTGATGATTAAATCAGAGGAGACTCAGTTTGCTTGTAAACTGCTCTATGATCTCTCTAGTACCTGGAAAAGTAAAGCCCAGTGTTTACTCGGAGAATAGATAAATATGATTACAAGCCTGGTTTTGAACATGTCGAATAAAGAAAATGTTACTTTAAGAATTTCTTTTTTGTTAGAGTATGAATTTAAAGTACTATGAATAAGATTTATGGTTTTCATAAGTCCAGATATAATAAAAAATTCTAAGTGATATTTATACATATTGTATATTGTTGAGTGGTTCTACATTAATTCTAGTGATCCTAGATATTCACACTATTTATTTTACACACTTCAGATGGCGTATTGGTTTTTCTGTGGCTAGGTTTTGGTGGCAGTGGGGGGGGCTGAGGGAGAGGATTCTTCAAGAAGCTACTGGAAGTTTTCCCCATGCCCAGGCTGGGCCCGCTGCTGGCCAACGCCAGGCCAATCAGTAGTTGAAGGAACGCCTCTGTGATAACATATTTAAGAAGAAAAAAAAAAAAAAGGTTAGTTGAAAATGAAGATGGCTGCCAGAGAGGAGCAGGGTGAGAGCCTGTGAGCAACAACACAGACACCAAGGTCAGTGCAGAAGGAGGGGGAGGAGATGCTCCTGGCGCCGGAGCTGAGATCCAGCTGCAGCCCATGGTGCAGCCCATGGTGAAGCAGTGACCCCCTGCAGCCCATGGAGGAGCACAGGAGTGCAGAGATCCACCTGTAGCCCGTGGAGGAGCCACGCCNGACTGCACCCTGTGGAATGTGAGCCATGTGGCAGCTGTGGGTGAAGGACTGCTGCCCATGGGATGGACTCTCGCCGGAGCAGTTTGTGAGAGGAACTGTATCCTGTGAGGGATGGACCCCATGGAATGTGGCTGGAAGGACTCTTCTCCCCAAGCAGTGGCTGAGAACAGCAGCTGACCACAGCAACGCCTCCCCCCCCCCACCTCGCCTTTTCCCTTGACCGCTGCGGGAGAGCAGGTTGGATGTAAGAAGGAGGGGGTGGGGGGTAAAAGGTGTCTTTTAGTGTCTTACTCTTAGCTCTGATCTTGTTAGTAATAAACCTGACTATTATTCCCACATGAAGTCTTGTTTTGCCTGTGACGGTGATTAAGAAAGAATCTGCTGTAGTCCTTATCATGAATAACGAAACCTCTTGTTATATTCTCTCTCCTCTATAGCTGGGCATGGGGGAGTGAGAGAGTGGCTGTAGTGGGCCCCTGGAACCCAGCCCGGATTAAACCACTACAGATGGTTTAGACATATTCTTGACACAACCTGTCAGGCATTTCTTGTTTAAAAGAATAAGAGCACCTTTGCACATTTGACAAAGTGAAAAGTAGGTATTGAGCAGCATGTTGCCTGAATGGATGAAGCACGTATACTAAACAGGGGTAATTCCATGTTTGACAGAAACTTCTGTGACTGTCATCTCTTTCTGTTACCTAACACCATCCCATCATCTAAATCATGGCACTAAGTACCTCATCCAATCTCTTCTTAAACACATCCGGGGATGGTGACTCAACCACCTCCCAGGGCAGCCCATTCCAATGGGAAATCATTCTTTCTGTGAAAAAGTTTTTCCTAACATTCAGTCTAAACCTGCCCTGAAGCAGCTTGGGACTGTGTCTTGTTCTGTCACTGGTTGCCTGAGAGAAGAGATCGACCCCCACCTGTCTACAACCTCCTTTCAGGGAGTTCTAAAGAGCAATAAGGTCACCTCTGAGTCTCCTCTTCTCCAGGCTGAACAACCCCAGCTCTCTCAGTCGCTCTTCATAGGGTTTGTGCTCCATCCTTCACCATCCTCATTGCCTTTCTCTCAACTTCTAAAATTACATAAAATGTCAGCAATATCATTGTATGTGTGTGGGGGAAAGAAACCCAAACCAATAAAAAACATGTGTGCTCAAATTTTTGTCTATCCTAAAGCGGACTTACTCTTTGAGTCCTCACAAGTATTATTAGACAGATTTATTAATATTATATATTGACATAGTATGATTATATTATTATCCACTTATATTTGGCTGAGGTTTCTTCCACATGAGAAAAATTTCAGGTAGGCCTTTCTTGTAAATAAATTTTATGTTTCTTCTTCCTGTGTTGTTTCTGGCTGTCCTTCCATATGCATCTATTCTTTAAAATTTCCTAATTATCCCAGTTTAGGGTAAAGGATACTGGAAATTAAGGATTTTACCTTAAGAACTTTACCCTATAAGTTAACTCTTTAGAGACAGATAGCTGGTGTTCACATTTCCTTGTCTAATGCCAAGACTTTATCTGAAACAGCTAAGTTAGAAACCTACCTGCCCTTTCTACCCCATTGGATATTACTGGCATCTTCAGAAGACAACTGAGTCATTCTTCTCTTCTTGCCATCTACAAAGTTGTTTGTGGCTATTTTAAGTCTAACAAGTGCATTGATAAAGACTATAGCCAATATCTTACTTTTTCTTAACAGTAAAACAACTGCAGGGATAACTCAGGACAATACCTGAAATTGTCATCAGCTGATGCAATGCTTCATATTGCACAAAAGAAGTTCTAAAACCGGAAAACTTTAATCTAGAAGAGAAACTACTTTTTGTATTTAATAATCTAAATTACTAAAGTGTTATAGATTTTTAAGACAACAGATCCTCTCAATCTCACAGTTATATATTTTACCTATCCTTCTATTCATCAATTTGAATTTTTAAAAAGCCTGTGTAGTGCAAAGAATAACATCAAACTGACTACATGCAGGCTGGAGCAACATTCACTTCTAAAATGAACTTAGTAACTATTATCTAACATTTATATAGGAAAATTTCTGGGTATTAACTGGAAATAAAAGTTTGAAGAGTAAAACATACCAACCACAAGAATTCATAAATGGGTGAAAATCCTTTAAACTCTGGAATCTTAAATGTCAGCTGTTTAAGTACAAGGCCAATAACTGAATTAAAACATAGATTATATCTTTTCATTTAGTTCAGATTCATTTTTGTATTTCTGTTATTAACCTTGCCTAAACTTCTCAAAAAAAAAAAAAAGGCTTTTACTTGGAGTTAATTGCATCAAGTTTGCTTATGCCTGATCTCACTGACCTCACTTCTACCAATAAATTCATATTTGAAGAAGTAAGATGCAATTATATTTATCTGAATTCATAAGACTAGTTATTTCTATTGATGTTGACGTTGTTACTGATAGTAACAGTTACTTTTCCACTGACTAGTTGATGCAGCTGTAGGAAATCTGAACAGCTAAACATTGGATGAAAGTAGAGGACATTGACAGCATCTTCCAATTTCCTATTTCAGGTTATACAGATTTTTCTTTATCCTCTTCATTCATCACCTGGTCTTTGTTTCTGTCTCCATATTGCTGCCCAAAATAAGGTTCTTAATGCTGTTTCCAGGAGTTTGCCTAAATTAAGAAGTTCAACTATAAAAGCTTATAAGTTCTTAATAAAAGCTGTTGTGAAGGCAGCTAGAATTCCCCTCGCAATCTTGGAAGCTAACTTTTTATGCTAAGGCTCTCCTACTGATACCCTGTGCTGCATTTATGTTTGTACTGGTTATACCCTCTCAGTTTTGATGTTTTCCTACTGTTTAGCTTGACCTTGAATGTGTACCACCACAACAGAACAGAGTCTATATAACTAATAAACCATCTTGATTTGCTTTGCTGAGAAAGGCCATATTCTGGGGAGCCTCCTGAGTCCAGCAAAAGCAAAGAAAAATTAAGTGTTTGCGAATTCTTGTAACACTGAACAGCTAATGTGGATAGGAGGTTTATTTCCTATTACCGCTGGTGATTTTATTGTGACAATTCCATTTAATTTGATTGTAGAAACACAATATGTAATGAGGAAGTTAAAACATTGAGAAAAACAAAGTTGCTAATATTGCACATACCAAGAGTCAGAGTTCTCATTTTCTTCATCTATAGTGTGTTGTACAAAAAAAACCAGTTCATCACGGTCCTCTTGATTGTAAGAGCTCTTGCCTGCTTTTCCTCATGAAGGGAGATACTCCTTTTTAAAAAGCACAGAAGAGTGAACAGCAAATTTGTGCAACTGAAACATGAATAACAACAAAGATTTGCAAGCTTTCTATTTTTGTTATTGGATGAATCTCATTGCTGGAAAAGCATAAAGCAGCATCTGGTCTTTTAATCAGATAAAAATGTGTTAATCTTGTAGCAGCAAAGTGCATCATATGCTTCTGTAAATGTTTATTCTCTTATGGTTTTTCACTACTGATACACTTTCTTGATTAGACCACTCAAACTTACTTGAAAAAAAGAGATAAAGAGACACAGAATTAAGGATCAGCTAGTGAAAATGATTTATATGTCACAGGTTTCATACAAACACAAGTTTCTTCAACCCATATTGAAGAAAGCACGATGATTCTAAGATAACGATGGCCCATACTGTCATGGTGAAAGACAGGAGTAACGTGAATAACACAAGAATGTTCCAGGATGGCAGATGTCCTGTTCAGGCTGTGTATGAGGTGGCTTTCTCTTTGTTTTAAAATCAACAATTCAAGTATTTGCTAAACATTTTATTTTCTTGCAGAAATTTGTATTTGGCCCAGTTTGGGGTTTTGTTTTGTTTTGTGTTGGGTTGTTGGGTTTTTTTTCAAATAAGACTTTAAAAGACCTGAAGTGTTTTCTAGTTCAGTCATCAAACATCTTTTATAAAGTGATTTAAACTGATCTTAAAAATAATTTTCTTGTTTGTGTTTTGTCTTTGCACTTCTACTGAAAGGCTGTTATAACTGCTTTTTTATTTTAGAAAATTCCTCTGATTTCTAGTTTAAGTATACTAATAGCCAATAATTTATCCTTTTAGATCAGTCTTCCTCTTTTATTTCTTCTCATCTTATTTATTAACCATACCTTTTGAATAAATAAGACAAAATCTTTTGATTTCTTTGGTAATACATTTTATTTATTCTACCATTACACCAAACTTTCCTGGTCCACATGATGGCTTAAGGGGTATCCTCAATATTTTAGAGAATTCACTTTTGCTAGGTAGCTGGATAACTTGGAATATTAAGGGCTAGAAGAGCCTGTGTTCCTGTGTGTTTGCATTCTTGTGTGTAGGTAAGTGGGGTACAAGACAAAACGTAGAGTTAGTCTTCCAGGCCTACGTAGGTTAGGGTTCAAGTAATAAGGGACAATTCTGTTGGATGTTAGGGGAGCATAGAAGTAAGATGGACTTTAATTGGATAGCATGGCGGATGGGCACTCTAGATGTTATAAAAATGGGAACATTGTTATGATTTTCTCTTTCGATCATCGGCCTATGACCAGTAAAGCTGCTTCTCCCCTTCACTCTGTGTTTCTCAAGTTTTTATCTGTGGCCCTTACGGCATCACACAGGCATGTACAGGACAAATACCTTTACTTTTTAAAAACTTTAATTTATGTATTAATTATACGAATGAGATCCCAGGAGAACGTTAAAAAAATGTTTTTAAAATAAACAGAATTTTTTTTTGTTGTACTGGTGCTACAATTGCTACAAGCTATTGCTGCCAGGCTACTCTATATATTCTGAGATAAGTAAATGTTATCATTTATTACTTAATTATTTGGAATTTTATAACTTTTCATAAAATGATGGAAAATCAGAATATTTTTACACTAGTCAGTTCCAGTTAATAAGCTCGTAGCATAACTTCTTATTAATCCTCAAGGGCATAATCTTGCCCTCTAAAATTTATCTGATTTTCTGTTGCACTGGTCATCATATTTATATGGCTCTTCATGCATAGTATCTTAATAACCTTCTAAATTATTTTCATGCTTACATTACCAAGAACTTCATGAGCCACTGTAGGTTAATATGAATTATTGTCACCTTTAGGAACTCAGAGTTTGATTTTTGATTGATCGTAGTTCAAATAAGAAATAGAATAAAGAATGACTGAGAAAAAGAAGAAATAATTGAAATTCCTCTTCTTTGACAATAATGAAAACTATTCTGAAGAACATATTAATTAATTATCATTTGCAGCTGACCGTTGAAGGACACAGCTCTTCTCCGTGTGAACTGGGACATGACAAATTTTGGGTTCTTGTGTCAAAAGTTCTTGTTATGAGATTAAACCACCTTTTAACCACAGCAATTCAATTAAGAGTTTTCAAAAGTGTCCCAAAGTATTAAAGCTCTATGACATAATGGCAAGATGAGGATTTTAAAGTAATGACTAAGCTCTGAAGAAAAGGGAAGCGTACTAATCCAGACTGTGTTTGATCACAATTGAAAGCCAGGAGGTGAGAGATGAAACAGAGACACTTCCATTGCAACTGACAGTTTCAAGGACTAGATACTGACAATCCCATTATTTATTTATTTATGAAGCTTTTTAATTATTGAGTCATTTTCAGTTCAATACCTTTCATGTACAAAGCTAAAGATATTGGTGGTCTCTTAAAAGAGACTAATTTGCAAATTGTATAACTCCACTTCTATATGGTGACAGAATGAAACATAATTTTACAAAGTTATTCGTGATTTACATTAGTGTTTCTTAATCAACAGCTGTTTAACATTTTTATTTATCATTTGTGATTTCTTTATTAAAGGCACGCTATCATTACTTTATGAAGTCATACAAAAAGTGTTCCAATCAAAGTTAAATGAAGTATATTAATCTAGATATGTTATAACTTTTATTAAAATGAGTTAAAATTCATTTTTATTAGCAAAAATACTACTGAATATACTGTTTCTGTTTTTACTGCAAAGATGAAAAAAAAAATCCCAGTGGTATCTAAGTATACAAAGTATTCATTGCAACCAGAAACTCTTAATAAGTTACAATTTCAAGTGATGTTCTATTTTATCAGAAAGCAGTCTAAAAGAATTTAAATTCCTGAATAAGAAAACTTCCTTTTGTTTTGATTTGTTTTAGGGATTTCTTTCCTTTTTCTTTGACATTAGATACTTAGAATTTACATAGTGGGATTTAGATTCTTATTTATATTAGGCTGCTATTCAACACAGGTGATAGAGAAATCATATGTTTCAATGCTAGTTTAGTGATTCACCTGATAAAATAGGGGTTTTTTTCTCTTTCATTCTCCGTCTCTTCTAAAATTTCAAGTTCTATGTAGTTGTTCTTCTTACACTGATCCCTTATTTTAACATTTGTTATTACCAAGCAGATCATCTTTTCATGCTAAATGCAGTCATAGAACAAAATCTGATTCTTCACATATGCAATTAATGTTACTGTTTCATCATTCATTCCAAAATCATGCAGAAGAGTCTTAAAGTCTTAAATCTTATTCCAGGTTGCAAAGAGGTTCAGGCTTAGTTATTATCCTTCCAATATCCTCCTAATCCTCCTAATTTTTTATTTCATATCTTTCACACTATTTATGTACAATCTTTTATTTCCAGGGTGTCATAAAATGAACCAAAAAAGCTCTACCTGTAAGTAAGACTTTAAACCTCTACACATTCTTGAGCTTTCTTAGTTTTCACTGATGAAGTGACAGATGGAATTTGTGTTTTTACGCAGTTGTTTCCAATGAGTAGTTTGTGATCGTCTTGCTTAAGAGCTTAAAAGGAGGTGTCCAGATCAATACTGAATCTATTTCAATTTTTTTTTTTTTTTTCAAAAGTTGCAAGTACACGGAAGAACAAAATGGTCTCTTAACATGATTATGACAATCAATCTACTAATTATTTTTTATTAATTATTTTCCCCTTGTTTATGAAGACAAAACTGATTCATGTCATTTATAGCCATAGGGTTTCTTCATCTGGCAACTTTAAGAAACCACAGCAAAAATTTCTTTATTGCATTTTAGAACTTTTTGCTGGTTTTGGCACATTCTCTTCACGATTCTCTCGATTGTTGTCCACAGATGAATAATGAACATTAAGTGAGGATCCAGATGATAGCTGGCCAGGAAATGTTTTGATGCTGATTTGAATTTGGGTATTCAGATGGTAATACTGCCACTTAAATATCACATAGTGGAGACTTGATTCTTTGAAATGTATTCTGAAAAACACTATGCCTAGGGAATAGTCTGAGAATTTTCTGAAAGAAGTTGCAGTAGATTTGTTTTGTACTGCCAATTTTAAAAACTGCTTCAGATTCTCCTAATAATGCTGGAGCACATGAAATAAGACTTAATTTACTACATATGTTCAATCTTGCTGAAAATGGCATTAAATAAGTAGAAAGTTTTAAAACTTTTTATTATCTTGATAAGCAAATATCTATCAGTGTACAGATAATCAACTTGATAATATTAATCACTATTTCAAAAATAGTCCTCTATGTAGCAAGAATTTATTCTATTCCCTTTTCTTTCCAAGACATTAGAGAAAATGTCTTTTAGGCACATTATCTCCTCAGGAAGAATATCTCAAAGAGAGATCCCTCTTACATCTTGTGTAAATATCTAGAATGAAATATAAGGTCTGTGGAGTCTTCCATCCAAAACTTCAGCAATATTCACAGCTATTTAAGGTTTGAGAAGAGACTCCTGTCTTTATATATTTGTGCCCACATGTGTACAAAAAGTATGAGTACAAAAGTAAATGCTTAACTTGATCCTATGCTTTCACTATATTATAGTGTCCTCACAGAATATAGAGTTAGCTAGAATGATCTAAGTAAAAAACAAGAACATAAAACCAAAAAATTTTGGAGTACAAAATCAACATACATACACAAGGGGGATTTGCTTCCAGTAACTGCAGTATCAAATAGGGTAAAAAAGTTACCCAGAAGTAAACAAATTACAAAGCAAAAAAGGACATACACAAATTATAAACCATTATAGGAGTAAGTCAATACAACAGAGATACGTGCATGGAAATAGTTAAATAATTTATTTCTTAAGACTCAAACAAATCTGCATTGGTAGATGATTATAATTTGACACTAGTTTAATTTGAATATATATCAGTTGAACTCATATAAGCATGAATCACATGTGTAGATTACATTTAAATGTTTTGATTTAATAGAAATACTATTATTATTTATGCACATAACCATCATTCTACTGGAAGAAGCTATCTGATAAAATACCTTTACTAAATTGCTTTATAGAACTATTTAGAAATTTGAACTTCTGTATTGCCTAAAGCTGTATTGCAATAATCTGATTACAAGTATCTTATTTTAATTCAATTTGATATTGATGAATATTACATATTAATATATCTACAAATATATTCAATATCTTCATATTCTTAATTGATGAAAAAATTAGTTCATTCATTTATTGCTTTTAAAAATAAGTCAGTCCATCGGCCTATAGATAAAAGAATGCTGAACATATTTCATGTTTACCTCATGCTTTAATGTTCATTACAATCAAAGCACAAAAGCTTTCTTGGATGTGAACTCAAACTAAAAAAGTCAAGAATCATGTTGAGACAAAGCATGGAGACCAACTAGTCCAAAGAAACCCCAATCTTCTTTAATTTAATTGTTAATGTAAAATTGTTCCATATCTTTTTTTTTTTTTCCCCTTTTGCTTGAATTGATTTCAGGTTTAATTCTTTAATATTGATTTCACTTACAAATTCAAAGGCATGGTTAAAAGGATTCAAGAAGTGTCTGATCCTCTGCCATAGTCTCATTTCTAAGCCCTATAACATCAGTTTCAGGCAGAGCAGCTGCAACCTACTGCAAGCATACTGTGGAGAGGGAGCTTGTAAGCTTCCTTTTGAAAGCTGGTAGAAAAGCAGTTTAATCACATGAGAGAAAGATAAGCACTGAAAAGAGAGCTAATGCTCATGAAGTCTGTAAAAAGAGTAAAGTCTGAATTCACATTGCAAATATTGTCCAGTGGTGAACAGTTTTTTGTGTACTAATTACATACTGCAGGAATTAATTGCTCCTGGGAGTGAGGAAGACAACTAGTGGGTTAAGGTGAGGTAGTAGTAAAAGACAGCATTTATGAGTGAATAAATTGAGAATTAAAGATTATTATACACTTGTGCACTACTGGAAGCCCTCTAAATAGATGTATGATTCAAAGATTTCCCAAATTGCATGATGCAAACTATCCAAAGAAAAAAACTGTAATTTTTCTTATTGTACGAGCAACATTGCATAAAAACATAATTAATGCAATACAGTGTCCTAAAAGGAATGTCTCAGCAGTTTCAGACCAGAGCCTAAGTAAATGCTAATTCTAGAAGCATATAGCCAGTGCTTATCAAATCCTTACTATAATGTCAACTGTTTCAAATGATACATTCTATTAATGGCTAGTTTAAGTCATAACTTTACTAGTTTTAAAATTCTTTTATAAAGTTTGACATCACAAATGGGTCACTATGATGTATACATATATATATATATATATATGCTTATATTTACACTATATTATATTTATATTTAAAATTTGTATTTTACTAAATATTTTTAACAATTCAATATCAATTTAATATTTCTGTTCTTTGTTTCTCATACATAATATTTTCTCTAATCAGAATTACTAAAATTTATTAACTATAAAACTTTTGATGGGAAATAACAGATCACTAAACAGCATACATTTTTAAGGAGTACATTTTGATGCTAAAATTCCTTATACTTCCATATTCACAAAAAACTCTCAGTATTTATCTAAGTATGAAAACAATGCAGATAAATAATTCTCAGGAATACACTCTAGGTTACCCAAGGTAACCGTCCTAATTACACTGCCTGAAAACTGTGTCGTTGCCATTAGTTTTTCAGTGCAGACAATGAAGGAGACTCATGTTAGTATGATACAGTGGCAATCTAAAAACTTCTAATCGGTTAAGACATCCCATGTTCTTTACTACACATGTCTTTTCTTAAGACATGCATATTTAGTTTTAGAATTGTATCTTTTCCCTTTTGTTCATCAACATACTCCTAGTCAGTAATTCATGTCCTACATATGTATCTGGTTATTAAAAACACCTGCAGTTCCGAGTAGACTTAAATCTCTCTTTTTGGTACCATCACCAAACTAAAATTTTCCTCAAAAATATTACTTTTTCCTTGCAGCAATGTTCATGTTCGTGTCATGACTACAGATTGGACTTTGAGAATTCCTTCTTTGTTATAGAAGAGCTGACAACATTATTGAGCAGGGAAAACTAAAGATGTTAAAAAGGTTAATATAATAAACTTTTTCTATTGCAGTGTTTTTCTTTAAAGGCTCAGTAGTGTTAATTGTCATTGTGGAGACAGCAAATCTTTCACTCAGAAAGCAAATAACACTGTTAATAGCAATAATTTGATCTTTTTACATGAGGGCCTTAGAACAAATCTTTAACCATCGTAATGATGAAGAGTACTCCAGATGAGAAGCTGAATTTTGACTGTTTTGTCTAAAGAGTGATCAAAAATATTTCATCTCTCTTCTCTCTTCATTCACATTTTTGATATATGGCTACATTAACTGGATGTAGGTGTACAGAAGTAATGTGGTTACTTGTCTTACCAGGTAGAGTAAGGTAGGAAAAAGGGCAAAGGTCATACAATATATAATAAAAATTTAACATATATTATATATTAGATAAAATAAATAATAAATAATATATAATATATATTAATATCATCAGGAAAAAATTATTATTAGCATAGTCCAGACTACTGGTCCACCCTTGGTGTAGACATTATCTGATCCTGCATAAGAAGGTGATAAAGGAAAACCAAAAGATCACATCAAGACATCAGTGAGCTTAAGGGTGCTCAATGAAGCGCCACATTTTTCCTTACCTCTGAGAACAGATTCATGCAATGAAAAATGAAACTTGGTCATGTTCTGCTGCCAGAATTGTGTTGTTCTAAAATCCTATCCTCTCCAATGCCCTCCATCAGATGTCCAGAAGGAAAGAGTGTGCAAGGACAGAGATCATATGGTTCCATTTTCCCTGGTAAGCTGAATTAACAGTAAGTTTTGATGAACCCACAGCTTTCAACAGTTACCTCTGGCAACATTGCTAACTTGCTGATACTGTAAAAGCCTTATTTCCTCACTCTAGAATATGATTCTCACAAATTGTACATGCACAAGGTTTTGCTCCATGCAAAGTGACTCTGAAGCTGCATTTGTTACATTTAAAGACCAAGTTGATCAAAACTTCCAGACACTGTACTTCACTGTGTATTTACTAACAAGTTTGAAAATCCTCTACCATTGGGTATTTTATTAATTATCTATTCCTGATGAAAGAATCATGTATTGACATTTTTAAATAAAGACTTGTACTGTAGTGTTTGTTTTCTAGAAAAAGTTGATGAGTATTTTATTTGAAATCTTAAAAAGAGCAGAACACAAGACTGAGTCTAAGTTCTTATAAGAAACTGAAGTGGAAGCAACAAAGACTCTGTCAGGATTTGCACACTATTCATAAGAACTGTGGGTCCACTTCAGGTGATATTCCTAACATTTTATAGTATTTGTTGTTTTCTTGGATTGGATATAGAATTACAGCTATTCTCCCTACTTTCTATAATAAAAATATCCTTTCCTTTCTGGTCTTCCTCTTTTTTAACGCAGAATAACACAGAATTAATAAGGTTGGAAAAGAATGCAAAGATCATCAAGTCCAACGTTTTACCTAACTTCACAACCTAACCAACACCAATCTAACATCTAAACCATCTAAAGCATGTCATTAAGTTCATCATCCAACTTACCCTTAAACATATCCAAGGACGGTGACTCCACCACCTCCCTGGGCAGCCCATTCCAATGGGAAATCACTCTCACTGTGAAAAAGTTCCTCCTAATATCCAACCTAAACCTCCCCTGATGCAGCCTAAGACTGTGTCCTCTTGTCCTGTCACTGGGAGCCTGAGAGAAGAGACCGACCCCTGCCTGACTACAACCTCCTTTCAGGGAGTTATAGACAGTGATAAGGTCACCCCTGAGCCTCCTCTTCTCCAGGCTGAACAACCACTCCAGCCCCTTCACCATCCTCGTTGCCCTTCTCTGGACACGTTCCAACAACACAACACCTTTCTTAAACTGAGGGGCCCAGAATTGGACACAGTACTCAAGCTGTGGCCTAACCAGTGCCAAGTACAAAGGAAGAATAACTTCCCTGGTCCTACTGGCAACTCTATTCTTGATGGGGCAGACCAGGATGCCATTGGCTTTCTTGGTCACCTGAGCACACTGCTGGTTCATATTCAGTTTCCTATCAACCAGCACTCTCAAGTCCCTCTCTGCCTGGCCATTCTCCAGCCACACCGTCCCCAGCCTATAACNGCCCCAACACTGAACCCTGAGGGACCCCACTGGTGACCGGCCTCCATTCACCACCACCCTCTGAGCTCGGCCATCCAGCCAATTCTTAACCCAGGACAGAGTAAATCTGTCTAAGCTACAATCCACCAGTTTCACCAGGAGTTTGCTATGAGAGATAGTATCAAAGACTTTGCTAAAATCAAGATACACTACATCCACAGGTTTCCCCTCGTCGATCAGATAAGTCACCTGGTCATAAAAGGAGACTAGGTTAGTTAAACAGGATCTTCTCCTCCTGAATGCATGCTGGCTACATCTGATCCCCTTACTTTCCTGTAGATGCAGCATAATTTCCCTTAAGATGATACGCTCCATAATTTTCCCTGGTACTGAGGTCAGGCTGACAGGTCTATAATTGCCTGGATCCTCCTTCTTGTCCTTCTTACAGATAGGTGCCACATTAGCCAACTTTAATCATCTGGAAGCTCTCTTCACATTTTTTTTTTTTCATGAGCTCTTTGAGTGAGAATTTGTGTTGAAACAAACTTTGATGCTGAAATCTGTCTTTTTAAAAAAATTATTGATTTTCACAGTTAAAAAATTTGAATAGATTTATATCACATATATCATTTACTCTCAGATACAAAATTTGTGATCATTTGTATTTAGCTGCATTAAAGGGGGAAAAAAAGTTTTATTAGCTTTACTTACTAATACTTCCTGCTGGATTATAGAGAAGTGTAGTTAACAAACCAGTTTTAAATTACATCTATTCAGTTATGTATAATTACGTACAATTCTGTATAGGACAGTATTTTTCAAATAAAATCTAATCTTGGACAAATCAAAGATTTACCCAAATCCACACTAAGCTATCTATACAGTGGACCCAAAAGTAAATACATAAATCTGGTACCAAATTTATCTACAATCTGAAACATGATACTAAGGAGAGTTTAATACCTAAAACTCCAGAAAAGGAAGCAATTCAGCACTAAAATCTTCATGTCTTATGTGGTAGTTCTGCATATTCACTTTCTGTTTCAGTTTAAGAATAAAAAGAGATGTTTAGAAGAGATGCTTTGGGTTTTGTGTACTATAGTATGCATTCTGCCCTTTGCCAATAACAAATATGATCCAAAGCACACTAAAACCTACAACCACGTTTTCAAGAAGCAGAAGTTGGTCCAAATTTAATTTAACAGCCTAACTATATGATAATAATCAGAATGAAAACTTAGGATGCAATTTAAACCCACTCCATTGTTCTGGTAGAAAAGAATATTGTCTTGTTTTATGCTATGATGAGCAAAATAAATATTCCTGTGCTTGAACACAAACCAATTTTAAATATTAGATCCTAAAAACTGTAAAATAAAATACACAGTTCATTAACATAGAGGCCATTTATGCAAATAAATAGTGCATTAAATGTGTGCTTTTTTATTTTATCTAATAACAAAGTTTAAAAAATAATGTGTCAGGAGTCAATTACCATCTTATCTTACCTCTAGTGTTCTTCCATCTCCACAAAACACTAGTTTAAAGAGGGAAATAAACCTGTACTCTGACTGCATGGTGCCAAGCTTGATTTTATTCTCTCACAATCCTTTACTCACAGGTTTAGGGTGGCGTTTTTTGTTTTGTTTCTTTTCCATTATTATTGTTATTACTAGTTGTTGTCATTATTATTGTTGTCACTCTTGTTAATTTTTATTACTAATATTACTATTATTTTAGTTGTTCAGCTGTTTATATCTCAATCTATGATTTTGTTTTTTCACTTAACTTTCTCATTCTTCTCCCATCCTAACAGAGAAGTGGGGCATACATGAGCAGCTGAGTGGTGTTTAGTGGTTGTTGGGGTTGAAAAGACAGCAACACTATATCTCCTCATCCTCATTCCTAGATAAAAAAGTCTATTTGATTAAATAGGTTTTTCAGATTTCCTTTAATGTCCTGTATTATCTGAAATGCATTTAATTTTTTTCTTCAACAATGCCTTCATCACTTCCAAAGTTATTATATCATAATACCATGAAGTGTGCCCTCTAGATCAAGTTACTGGTGAAAACATGTAAAAATCAGACAACTTCAAGCTGAGTTTAGACAAATGACACCCAAATCTAAACTAAGATAGATAGATAGATAGATAGATAGATAGATAGATAGATAGATAGATAGATAGATAGATAGATAGATAGATAGATAGATAGATAGATAGATAGATGACAGAGAGATGGAATAAAACAGGTTTTGTAGTGAAGGTTGAATAAATGTAAGACAAAAGTCACACAAAAAAAATCAAAACAAAACACAAACCAACAGGAGGAAAATATTGCCAGCTGCTTGTGTACCTCCAGCCTCCTTGCTGGTGGTGTGGAGTGAGAAGCAGGAAAGCCCCTGACTTAGTGTAAGCACTGCTTAGCAAAAATTAACCAGCAGCATGTGTACCAATACTATTCTTCCCAAAAATCCAGCACTATTCCAGCTACTATGAAGGAAGTTAAGTCTATCTCAGACAAATACCACAATATAGAAAATCCACTCTCTTACAAGATAAACTATGAAAAAATCTGATGGTGTGTATTCAGATGTCCACATTATTTTTTGTGAGATGGAGATACTGTTTTTTTATAGTGCACAGTTTAAAAGCATATTAGAATTTCCTGTTTTCTGCCTTGCTTAAAAAGTCATGGATTAATCTGTTATGTCTGTATTTTTGTTTTTCCCCCTTTTTTTTTTCTATCTCTTTTCTCTCTAATACAACTGTGTGTTTTGGCATGGTTTATGGCAGAATCTCACTCGCAGAAGTCTAGAGTGTAAGTGAATACATCATAAAAAGTATGTATAATTTATTTCAGATCATATTGGGGTTGTTTAGGATGCAATTCATCCCTTTTTAAAGGGCATTACTGCCAAAGTCAAGAAGTCAAACAGCTTGACAGCTTTCCCTCCCTTTTCCCCTGAAAAAAAATGAGGCTAGTTTAAATCATGGAACCAAAAATGAGCCTTTAAATTTCTGAGCCTTCAGAAAGCAATAACCGTTTGATGATTATTTCACATTCATCTCCAAGTTTGTGTTTCTGTAAACACGCAAAAGTGAGCTTCTAACTGTACAGACGAGACAAATGCATTCTACTAATTGCCTTTTTCTATCCCTGTTTTTACAGTCCTTTATGCCTTTAATGTTTTAATTGTTCTAAAAATGTAATCTCAGCTTCCCCTCAGTTTTCTACATACTCAGTATGTGTTCTTGTTTTTCACATACCAGTCCCATCTTCTGCATCTCTTCAATATCTCTGATCCATCTTTTGGTTTCACATTATCTCTACCATTCTGTTTTCTTAAAATTTGCCTAGTTCACAGTATGAAAGAATGTAACAGTCTCTCCTGTCTGCCTCTCTTGGAAAAAAACCCACAAACAAACTTGGAAGAGTCTTTTCTGATAAGACTATATCTTTTAAATGCAAATCAAGACATCTAGACAGAGATCAGCTGTAGTTTTATGAGGTGCAAGATCATCAATACTCATTTCAATAGAAGTGAAACTTAAGACCTTAATGGAAATCAAGATTTTAGGGAAAAATTAGCTCATGAGCCTAGCACTTATGTAAAAGTAATCCCAGCATTAATATCAGAATCTCTGGTAAATCTCTAATTATGATTTTGTTTTTCCTTTCCTTGGTATTGTTGATATTTTTTGCTTTTTCTTTTTTAGTAAAGTTTTTCTTCATATCCATATCCACTGAAAACTACTAAAGTGAAAAAGTCATATTCAAGCTTAGTCTTACTCCAGACTCTCGGGCCTTAAAGAAATTCCTGAACTCTGTAAAATTCCTAATCTAATCACTCAGTGAACACACATTATGGTCTTCATTTGAATTGTTTCACCGATACAAGAATAAAATGTTTGAGATCATCCACTATCTTTTAATAGCGATTTTTTACAGGTAAATAGTGTTTCTTATAAATTTTAAAACATATTTTCCCTTTCCTAAAATATATTATTTAAAAGGAGAATCAGACAAGTCAAGAATCATGCACTGACAAGAAGAATTTTTCACTTGATACTGAAAAAAATAATGAAATAAAATACTGTCACCTATGGATTTTGTAAACATAACACTTAGTGTTTGAACAAGATAAGCTACCATTACCAAAAGAATTGCAGTGACATCAAAACCTAAAGCCCAAATCAATGATACTGTGAGAGATAAAAACTGTGGAATTTATAAAAGGATACATTCACAGAATCACAAAATCACAGAATTAACAAGGTTGGAAAAGACCTTCGAGATCATCAAGTCCAGCCTATGACCTAACACCATGGTACTAAGTTCTACTTCTAGTCTTTTTATTTTAAAGACTTCCAGTGATGGGAACTCCACCACCTCCCTGGGCAGCCCATTCCAATGGGAAATCACTCTTTGTGTGAAGAATTTTTTTCCTAACATCCAGCCTATTCTTCCCCTGGCTCAGCTTGAGACTGTGTCTTCTCATTCTGTCACTGGTTGTCTGGGAGAAGAGACCAACCCTCACATGGCTACAACCTCCTTTCAGGAAGTTGTAGAGAGCAATGAGGTCCCCCCTGAGGCTCCTATTCTCCAGACTAAACAGCCCCAGCTCCCTCAGACACTTTTCCTGGGGCTTGTGTTCTAGAACCCTTGCCAGCCTCATTGCCCTTCTTTGGACATTAGCAGTGAGAAGTTTAAAATAGAAGTATATACCACCAAAAAAAAAACCCAAACAGAAAAAGCAAAGCAACAAACCAGAGGGGAAAAAAGTTACATTGCTTGTCCTAGTTACATTACTAATTACAAACTAATGGTAATAAGAAGTTTGTTAGTGGTCCTTCATCTGTCAAGAGGATAAGAACAGGACATACTAGGAAAGAAAGGAGGGTTATTATAGTAGGTGACTCCCTTCTGAAGCGAGTGGAGGGTCCAGTCTGTAGGTCAGAGCCTACCCATAGGGAAGTCTGCTGCCTTCCTGGTGCTGGGGTGAGGGATATATCTG
>VXBA01005911.1:113534-144238 GCA_013399895.1 Serilophus lunatus | reverse complement strand
TCAGTCTCAGTTAACCCAAGACAGCTTTTAATGAGAATTTCTTAATTTCGTGCTTGTTTTCCACTACCAGACAGAGTCTCCTCTCTTGGTACGGCCCTACTTACCATATATCACCAAATCTGAACTCCATGCAATCATGACAGCAGGATTCTCAGCCATTGCTGGAAGTGTCTTAGGAGCATATATTTCTCTTGGGGTAAGATGGAGGTAGAGAACTGGGAAATATATGGTTTATCTAAGTATAGAAGCCCAGCCAAAATGCTTTGAAAGTATCCCTTAGTCATTCCCGTTGGGGGTTTTATATTCTCTGAAGGGAATTAACTACAGAAATCCTATCTTCTTTTCCTTATGAGCAATGTGAACTTTTTAATGACCTCCTTATAAAAAAAATTATCCAAATGTCTAACAATTTTAATTGCTTTCCTCCATATTTATGCATTATGTGGTTATTACAGAGCATTTCTATCAAATGGAATTCTAGGTTTCCTCCTCCCATCTGCTTGTGTCATGTCAGCTCCAGCATCATTAGCCACATCTAAGCTATTCTGGCCTGAAACTGAAAAGCCTCTGGTAACTCTCAGAAGTTGCCTACAAATGGAAAAGGGTAAGCTGATCTAGGCCCCAGTTAATCCTAACGCTACAGCAAAAAGGAGATTTGGAAAAATCACTCCTCGTACATAAGCTTTAGGAGGACTACATAATAAGATTGCAAGCAATGAATTAATTACACAGTAATATACTGCAAACGGTTGATTTGTGAATTCAGGTGTAGTGTGCCCAATTACAATGTAACATATGGAGGTATCACTTCCCATTTGGACAGTCTGCAAACTCTCCAAAGAGGGAAATGCCTACCCGAGGTGACTCACCAGGAGGTTTTCCCATTTGTAATATTGATGTCTTTCCTTTGTGATGAATTTGTAAATGCAAACATGCAAAAGCAATATGGAGCAATCATTTTGGCAACTGCAGCAAACTTGTTGCCTGTCTGCAGGAAGACTTACCTGTCAAGAGAATGACAGGCAAAGCAAAAACGCTTGTAAGGGGCTGTTCCAAAACAGCCCAGGCATCTCTGTAAGGGCTGCATGGAAGAAGAGCAGTGACCACTCCCTCATCCTAGCAATGCCACAGGATTGAGACCTAATCCATACATCCCAATCCCAAATGTGCCAGAATTCACCCTCAGGGCATCATAAACATATGCTTCTAATGTCAGCCATGAGGAGTGACAGCAAAAGTCTACTCGATCTTCTGATTCCTCACCATTTATTTTCCCTGTGAGTGAAAACACAGCTTTGTTACTAGATTTCTAATCGAGTGTCTGTACTTTTTAGTTCAATTATTTGTTCTTGATTTTAAAAATGTTAACACTCTGGTTTTCTTTTCACTGACAAAGTGAATCAAAGAATCTGCTGGAAACAGCCAGTCAGGGTGCCTCTACCTCCATCACTATGATTGCAAACATCGCAGTGAATTCGATCGCCTTCCTTGCCCTGCTGACTTTCCTTGACTCTGCCCTTTCTTGGGTAGGCAGCTTGTTTGACTATCCACAGCTGAATTTTTGAGGTATGCTCTCCAGGTCCTTCATGCAACTCACATACATGCATAATTTATTCTCAAATGAAGCGCCTGTGTGATTTTGTTACAGTTATTTTTTGTCTTTGTTTTGGTTTGTAACATGATCTAAATCCTTATTTTATTTACATATTCTGAAAAAATGTCTCATCAGTCAAAGTAAAATTACTGCCATGTGAGTATCTCTGTATCTATTATTCCATGTATAGTTTCCTTCTGTGAAGTTCTTGCAAACCTTCATAGTATGTTTACACAGAATATGCTAACACCTGCGTCCTCTGACTTGGCAGTGCAGCAGATCTGTCAGTTAAACACTTGCCAAGCGATTAACATCTTCGGCTAAACATTAAAGTAGCTTTAGCTTCAGAATCCCATCAAACTCTTAATGCTCACTAAATTCACCTACTTAGGGACACTGGGCCAAGGTCATACTTATCCAAACTCACATTTACTCAATACCACTTAGTTTTCAACACAATTACAGTGTAAACCAGTACTCAAATCAGTCAGCTGAGCAAATGGATTTCAAATAGGACTTCTGTTTTAAACTAGGTCAATGTGTAATTTTTTACACGATGCAACAATCTTGTTCCAATACTTTGGGGCTTTTTGTTTTGCAAGACTCTTAACAAAATCCTGTGTTAAACATAGAGATGATTTACAATAAGATGCTGAAGAAGTGAATAGGCACTCATAACAAAAATGACTTTGCAATATTAAAATACTACCCTGCAGAGCTTCCACAGATATCTCACTGCACCCCCAGCCAAGGAAAGGCAAATTCATGCAGGGTCTAGTATTTTAATAACTGCTGGATAGTGTAAGATTTGGACAGGTAGATAGTCCACAAGGAGCTGAGATGCACAAACACGGTACCTCTAACCTTTTGTGGGCAGAAAAACTAGCCAGGAATAGGAACTGTTTACAGACCTCTTTTACATTCACTAAGGACAATCTGACAAAACCCTTTCACAGATGGAGCTATTTTCTCTCATCTAAAAAGAAGCAAAGATAGAATTTCTTTTTAAATTTGTTTAATACTTTTAATGCCAGGAAAAAATGATACAACTTTAATTGTGTCAGATACACAGCTTGTATGCAGAGACAACTCTTACGTTTACACCAGTTGAAGTCCAATAACATGGTAATTAAGCATGTTTATTAACACTTCTAATTTAATCAGCTGAAGGATTAGACTTCTCTAATAGTTCCCTTGTCAACTCCTTTAGCTCAATTTTCCTTCTTTGTTTCAAACACTATACCAAATTTGAAATCATCAATAGGAAAAAGAGATGCAGAAACATTTGGTTTAATATAGATGTAAAATTAGGGACATACTTAGTTTTTTTAAAATTATTCAAGCATACCTTATAATGAAAAACCTAGTCTCCCTGAGGTGTTGGCAGCAAGAATTCAAGGCCAATTTTTTTCTTCTGAAATAAAAACACCTTTATTTTAATTTTAGGGAACATATTGCATGCCATTGTTCTTTGACTAACCATATCTTATGACTTGCTTTGTCTTACATATCCTGCAGAACATTTGTGCTTATGTCTTCATGTGTGGAAGAATGGTTGACAGAACAGGGACATGGATCCCTGGAGCCACTGTTGTGGGAAACTCCATGCTAGCTAAAGTGAGCAGGAATCAGGGGAGAAGGCCACAGAACAAAGAGCAAGTTTTGCTGAATAGAACAGTGAACGGGCATCTTGTCCTTTAGCCTTGTGGTTTGCAACTATAAAGAAATAAATAGCAAGACAGAGAACAGAATGAGAGAACAGCAGCTGCAACTGTGAAGCAATGGGTAGCAAAATAGGGACAGAAAAATAGAATAACAGTAGACAAAGAAATTGCAAGCATTGCTAAAGAAACTGCAAGTAGGAGGAACATGCAAATCATGACCTGTAAGCTGTAGCCAATTATGCCTTGTTGCTATGAATACATTATGTAAAAAAGTATAAAAGATGTAACATTTGGCAATAAAGTGGGAGCTTGCTTTATCAATCATGTTGATTGACTGCTTGCCTTCCCCTGCTATTCGCATTCATGCCATTCTCTTTCATGATAGGAGTAAACTGGGAAGACAGTTTTACTGTTGGTGGACTATTAGGCTACAAAACTTTCTTCAATGAATTTTTGGCTTATGAGCGCCTTTCAAAACTGATCCACAACTGAGAAAAGGATGGAAGCATGTACATTAACGGTGTGAAACAGTATATGACAGTAAGTAACATTTTCTCTTCTACACATTTATAGGATTTAATACTTCAAAGTTGAAGTTTAACTTATTTGTTAATATGGGTATAAAATAGTTTTGTATTATTCTAAAGTGTGTCTTTAAGTGACAGAGTTCAATTATGAAAGTGCAACATTGCTTTGTGAGGCTACTAGGACTGTCATCACACTAGCTGTTGCAAACATAGAAAGAGAAAGGCATAATTTGGGGGAACATGCAGTGTCTCACAGGGCACAGCACTGTTTTCAAGGTAAGCTTCTTACCTGTTTCTCAGCTAGCACTTCCCTGTAAGCTACTCTCCCAAGAAAATCCTGGGGAACGACTAGAGGATCCTGCTGCCCTCAAGGGGTCTGTTTCAATTGCCTGTGAAAGGTAGTTTGCATGAAGACTTCCAGCCACAGCCTCATCCCACATCTCATTCACATTCCACCTGATAGATACATGACTTGTACTACAATCCACTTAAGAAGGTAGTGCTAAGGGCATCTTAGGTTTGTGCATAGAGTCAAAGGTCATGCAGGGATCAAAGCTGACCAAAGCTTTGCAGCCATAACTGCTCCCCCACCTGGCATCCACATGCATAGTCTGTGGTGAATTTGCCCTAAGCACAGGAAAGGAAAACTGGGATGACCAGCTTTACAGCTGCACTGGCCTTTATTCCTCAAATCAAGAGAAATTGTCGCTGTAGAGGAGCCCTTAATTAGGAACCATTTTGTACAGCTTTTAATCTTATCTTAATCTGGTAGGATGCTGTGTATACCTCTTTTATATTAAAAAGCAAAACCATGTTCTTGACCACTCGCATTCCTGATTACCAAAACATATTTCATTTGTGGAGGTAGGAAGACAGATGGTCTGTTCAAATAGTCATACCCTTGCCTGAGCTCTCATTGTCAGTGTTCCTGAAATTCCCGGCAGTAGAATCCTGGGCTGGAAGGACCTTTGTTGCGCCCTACTATAGTTGTACTTTGTTCTGCTAGGGGAATATGGCTCTGAATTCGTGTATGAGTGAATAAGAGTTTTTATGTCTGGCAGTCAGTCTTAAACTGCAGGTCCTATGAACTCCATTTCTTTTTTTTTTCTTTTTTGTTTATTTTTTCCCCTCATAAGATACCATATAGAGCTTCCACATTCATTTCTAATACATATAAAGAGCTGTATTAACTTCCGTGGTAAAAAGCTCTGATACATATTAAAAAGTTTGATTCATAATGCTGGTAAAAATTGCTCAATAACCATTATAATTACAACACAACAGTTCAGGTGAGAGTGTGCTTGACTTCCATTTTTAATTTCTCTTCAGCTTCAGAGCTCTCTAATACATCCACACAGATAATCACGCAGAGTGAGCAAACAAATGCCTTCACCTGAGTCAGTAATTGCAAGCTTCCTGTTTTCAGAGATAATAAAGTGCAAATGAAAGCAGTGAAATCACAGTACACAAAGCTTTTTCTAGGAAAACATGGTAGAGTGGGTACTTGAAAAGCATTTTCCTGCATTTATGCAGATTGATTGAAAGTATCTACAAATTGATGTTCATAAAAGAGGAATTAAAACAGAGAAACTTCTAATAAACAGGAAGCCTACTAGAGCATTCATTCATGCATTTTTAGCTTGAGTCTATAACACTCTAAATAGGAATTCAGAGCTGCCAGGAGAACAAAAATCAATTTGCTGAGATATGTTGCCTCCTTTCTCAAGTTGTTGGAACTACATTTATCTGAAGTTTTGTGAAGTTTGTAGCCTGATTGCATCTAAAGTCATTTTGTGTCTTACAAGAGGTCCCTTCCCAGAGGCAAAGGCCAACCCAGTCTTGCCTCTGGTCTGAGTTCCAGGCTGAGCTGGTATTACCCAAGAGGAGAAAGGTGGCAGAAGTCAGTAAGGAAATAAGCTGCTAATGGGGATACATCAAAGTGCCCACTCTTCAGGAGACTCATTTCCCTTCTGTGCACAGAACAGCTGTACACATAGAGTTTGTTCAGGGATAAAGAAGTTAGGGATGCATACCAAAACTTGAGGTGTCAACAGAATGTGATGGAGACCTCCAGCTATGAACAAACAGCTGAGTTATAGCTCTCTGATTCATGCTTTCAGAAAACAGTTAAATTGCTACTAGTAAGATAGTTTTTCTTTGTCTTTAACTGCTAATACTTAATTCAACAAGGCTCAGCAACTATACATGAAGAACAAAATCATCACATGGTTTATGAGTCCTCACATAGGCAGTAGGTATAAAAGTCAGTGACTTCCAGAAAGGGAAGGAGCCTACCTTTCTGAAAGCCATGGCGTGGGGCAGCAACCAAGTGAAACTGAGGGATTTTAGCACTCGGAGCCCTGAGCCACAGTGCCGTGTTTTCAGATCTTTAAATCAGCATAAGCTGTTTCAAAAAAATGAGAAGGGTGTGTATTTGTTTTTCAGGTTTGCTCTGAAGTCATTGCCACCCTATGCCCTTTGTGGTTTGGCCAACTTCGCCTCCCTGGGACTGGTAATAGGAGGCCTGAGTAAGAACGCCTCTCATAGACAATTTGTTTGGCAAGCAAATCTCAAATAAAACATCCAAAGGAAGAGGCTATAGGTGAATCTTAACAGTATTAGGGACTGACCGGCTGCTCTGCTAGCCCCAAACTGCACATGGAAGGGCTCCCATAGAGGCATGGGTTTGGTGTGGAGGTATTGGAAGGGGTGCTGATGGTGAAGGGAGGGAACCAATCCCTGCTGATAGCCATGGGCCTGAGCTACTACAGCCCTGAGCTTCAGAAGGAGAAAATCATCTCCATAGCGTGCTATTTTAAAAGATGGAGTTTCCTGTAAAAATGTCACATATATGCAGTAGGCTTATAGTGAGAGGAAAGAAAAAAAAAAAAAAAAGCTTTTCAGATCTCAATGGAAAAAGAAAAATTAAAAAACCATCTGAGTTCCTTGCCAGGTAGCCATGATTGCTGGCAGTTGTCTTTTACCCTGAAGCACTAGTGGGCTCCACAATGCTAGCAGTGGAGCAGCATAGAGAAGCAAGACCCAACCACAGGGTGCAGCAAGGTCCCAATGCAAACAGAAGTCACCATTTTATACATAAGCCCCCTTCTTAACAAAAGATCCAACATTTCCACTTGATCTTCAAAGAGCCCACTAAAAAATGTCACATTTTTTTTCCCTTGTTTGTCCTAGTTCAAATTGCAGGATGGGAAATTCCTTATTCCTTTTGTGGTGAAAACTGGCAGGTTCATCTTCCTTAAATGTATTTCTGCTTGACAGACACTGTATTTTCCTTCCTAGTGAGCATTGCTCCTTCAGAAAAGAAGGAAATTGCCGATGGTGCTTTCAGAGCAATTGCGGGAACTGTCACCTGTTCCATGACTGCCTGTGTTGCAGGTACAGTGCTCTGATTTGGTGAATTCTCCCGTCAGTGACCACCGTGTGGCAGTACCATTGATACCATACTATACACAGATGGGCAGCCCTGACACTCAAGCACAAGTATTTTCAGGCTTGGCAGGATTAAAAGTCAGTATGAGATGAAAGATTCCTGAAAACTAGAATAGGAAAAAGGTTTAGTTCTTCCATTATGTCTTTTGTTAGTCGGTGTGTAACACAGCTAGTTATAGATGAGTTACAATCCCTCCTCCACACCACTAGCTACAGAAATAATTCTAGAGCAGAATCAGAGAATTGGAATGAAGGAAGAGTGTAAAAAAGAAAGAGTGAAGAGGAAGCTGAATAACTCTTTACCTTAAGTTGATATTTTAGATGAATATTATTTCCACAGAGCACTTACAGTAATTAAAATCGTTGTAAAATGGGACTTAAACAGCAGAGCCCTAATTTTCAAAGTCTCACTTTCAAGTTGAGGGAAGAGTCACAATGTAACAGCCATTTTAGGAGCTAAATTAAAAAGAACATAATGATTCCAAAGATTAATTAACTGACCAGCTATGAGTCTATAGGTAAAATTTATCCCTAGTATTTAACAATCCCTTTTCCAGGTCTCTTTCCTGAGCATGTGATATACAAAATTGCATGATGAAATTTAAAGCACTGAAATTTCAACAGTGAAGAAAAATTCTGGTACTTTATGTAGCTGAAAACACCAAGGCTAGTTCTACCACAAATTCCCTATCCCTATGTGTTCACTGGAGCAACAGAAACATACACATTTTAAAGATAAGCCCACACTATTTTCTGAAGGTTACAGAACTAGTACATTTGAATGTCTTTAGTCTCGCAGCCGTCCATGATATTTTAATGCATGACAATGCACTGCATAACTGAGAAATCAGGAAGCCCTACTAAAATGTGTTATTTCACACTACTGATCTTAATATTGTGAACAGCCACTGGGAGAATCTTTCCAAAATAATAAAATCTGCTTTGGAAAGAAAATTGCATTCCACCCACTCCTCCATGGCATTCCTCACACTCTACATGGCAAGAAGAGCCAAGCAGTTTTCATTACTCCAGTTCTGATAAGAATGTGTTGAAAACATATCTTGAGTTCCACAATGCTACATACAGATGGAGCTGTCACTGTCGCCATTGCTGCGGTGAATGCTGATTTACTATTTGCAGGAAATTTTGAGGATAATCTATCAAAGCCAACAATCTCATTTTAAAACAAAAGGTTCTGTATTTACTTGCACTGCTAAAAACACAGCATAACTCCATTTTAATTAATGAAAAACGCTAACCCAGCAGAAGGAAAACCATTGCCATATATTTTTGGTATTATAAGGAGCGGAAAGTCAAAATTATGTATGTGTAATTGGTTACTGTATTTTAATTGCTACATGTAAAAAGTAAATACATTGTTGTAGTTGCTCCTTAATCCAGTAAAATTCTGATTCTTTCAAAATCTCATAACTCAAGGGTTTTTAACCTTGCACCCCTACAGAACTATCTCAGATACTGATTTTGTGTCAGCCAGAATGGTTTATTTGATCACACACCTATGACTCACATCCCTGAGTCTTATCTTCTCCTTCATTATTCATTAAAAACGCTGTTACTTATTTCATAGGAATGCTGACTGTCCCTGGTCTGGAAGTTCCTTGCCACATCTTACTAGGAAATGTCTCCGACTTCACAGATTTCCCTGCCAACAGCATATGGCTAGTTGAGTGCTGCCAGTTTCTCTTTACCAGGTATTGTGGAAGTCTTTATTGTCTGTTAGCATAATTCAGAGAGCTCATATGTTCTCTGAAAACCTAATTTTTTGGGGGGCTTTTTTTTAGCTTTTTTTTTTCTTAGGCATCTGCTTTCCATGAACTCACATCTTTTAAAGGAATCAATATTTTAATGTTACTGAATTGTTTTCCTTTTCTTGGGCATTTTTCTGTTACATGGCACACACTCATAGAACCAACATATAACTCAAAATATCTTAGTTCAAACCTGAGCTGCCTGAAAGACTAAAGATAATCATATAAAGATTTAATAGCCTAGCTCCAATTAATCTCAAATATTAAAAAAAAATCAAATATTTGAACTAGAGAATGTTAATATAATATTCGAAGATAACTATAGTTGAAAAAAAGCCAGGAGCCTTTAGCCAGTGTATTTTGTAATTCCCATCCAAATAAATAAAGATATTAAATAAAGAATATATTCAGGCATACTTAATACCATCTCAAAAAGAACTAAAGGTTTATTTATTTAGGTTATGACAGGAACCTTTTAGATTTGTCCCAATGTGCTGCTTTTGTTTTTTGTTTTCATAACTAATTGCTTTAGAAATAAATACTCTTAATTCATCCTTTTTCCATGCTATTGAAAGTAGAAGAACTTCATCCTTCTTTTCACATTTCCATTAGGAAATATAATGCTCTAAGATTGAGCATTTGTCTACAACAAAAACATGTAATGTGAATATAACAGTGATATTTTAATCTAACCTGCAAGAATTCTCTTGACACAATCCTTAAATGGGAGAAATTTTCAGAATTATTTTGATTTTCTGGATCTGCCTGTGCGTAATGAAATGGGGTTTGTATGGAGAGAATTATCTTGTTTCATTTAGTTAGTATCAAGACTTGTGGAAACTTGAATTTCTTATGCTATTTAACTCCTCATGTTAGGAATCAGAATTCCAATTCTAATTTCAGAGAGTGTTTTTTATCTGCTATTCTTTTGACACATGTATTTCTTCCATGCCTTGACATAATATGTATCTTTGAGCATGGGCATATAGGATGTTCACAAATGTTCACAGAATCACTAGGTTGGAAGAGACCTCCAAGATCATCTAGTCCAACCCTTTGCAACAAGTGCAAATTTTCCATCTCTTACCAGCCCAATTCCTCTGACTTGCTTGGTATTATTCATAAATTAAACTGGGATAAGTGCAAGACACCTCTTCCTGCAGATCTTGTTTCACATTATAAACGAGAAGAACATTTCTAAGCCTGATTCTCCTGACCTCATTTCTACCCTGAAACTGTTCAATCTGTCAGATTGAACTTCTGTAGACAAAAAGAAATTCAGATTCAGAGGATTTGTCAGCCACTTACAGAAAGCTGTGAACTAGAATTCAGAATTGTCCTCCATCCTTAATAATATTCCTGCTCTTTTTAATAGCAACTAAGTGTTTACTGCATAAGTGACTCTGTTCTCAGAAATCTCTGCATGTTCTGCAGAGATAACTAGACATCTCCAGAGATTAACTAGACAGTTACATATGTATATATCTGCCTACTATGGCCAGGTAACTATGGCTGCACATGAACTGAGCTGCTACCGTGATACACCTCACTATCTTGGCCACTGAAGCACCCAACCACTCTATGCCCCAGTCCCCCTTCTTCTGTCTACAAGAGAGTGCAAGAGGTTGGTCCTGGTTTAGAACAAAAATATCCAAACTCGAAGTAAAGTTTCCTGTATTGATTCTTCTAAGTCTTTGGGCTTAACCATTGTGAAAATTGATCATGGAGCCACCAACTAGGACTTCTACCTTCATTTGAACATTATCAAAAATAGGTAAAATCAGGTCATAGCCTGACTAATCTCTGTGAAAGTAACATTAATGTAGAAGATCTCTAAAGGATCCTCTTGAGGAAAAAAATCTGTTATGTCACCGTTTTAAGCTTCAGATTTTTCACAGACTCCAAAACTGAGAAGTTCTTTGCAGATAAAGTCTATCGTGTGACATTCTTAATGTTAAAGATTAGGGGAAAAATCAAAGAACTGAAGTACAGGAACGTCAGAAAATCCTGACATGCCTTCCAAATAAAAATAGTGCAGAAAGTGTACTCTCAGAAAACAATTACTGTCTTTTCAATTTTCCATTAATTACTGCAGAATTCCAGGAAATCTAGATTCATAAACTTAGATAGCTGCCAGTACAGCTATTTACAGAGGGTATTTTTTTGAACTTACTCTAAAAGGTTCTAGTTTCCTATAAAACTCAGTTTATTAAGGTATCTTATGAAAAAATTATGTCAGTATTATTACTACTGGTGATTTTTGTCAGTGGTGTCATAATGTTAGGTGTTTTGGTTTGGCCTCATCCACCTAGGTTTAGGAAACTGCATGCCCACCTCTGTTTTCAGTGCTTTTAAAGGATGCTGATAATCCAAATAATGATAGATATACAGTCATATGTATTCAATGTAAACCCATCCGAAAGAAATTGCATGCATTTGTTCCACAGTTTTTATCTAGCATGCTGGTTACAGCAGGGTTTAGCTTTCAAATAAGTTTTGAGTCTGAAATAGAGAAATACGTTATTTCAAGGGAAATTAGTCAGAAACATTAGCTCTTGCTATCAAGCAGAACATAGCTCGCATGCTCTTGTTTACAAAATCATCATTAGCACTCTCCCTCTTTGCTATTTCCTACAATGCTGTATTTAAAATTAGCCTTTCAAAATGACTACTCTTTCCATTCCCATCATTTTATGCTGGTTAAAAGGACTACCCAAGCCAGTAAATGCAACCATGTGTGGACTGCTAAAGAATCCTCTCATACAGCTTAAGGTAGCAGCCTTCCTGCCACAGAAGAGACGTAATGTGTTTCTTTTCCTTTTTAGGACTCCTCTGTAGCAGGATTAGATGGAAGACAACTTTCGCAGAGTATATGCGACATTTTCCTTTCTATACCTGGTCAAAGAGATTGCTTACGTACTTTGCTGATGGCAAAAGACAACATACATGTGACATTGCATTCTAAATGTATCAAAAAGAGCAGTGAAAGTAGGAGGGGATTGCTAACAAGTACAATTATGCATTCAAGTGACTATTTTCCCTCTGTCCCTGTGATGGTGCTAGGAGCTTAGTGTAGAGCTCTTTGTGTTTCCCTTGACAAGAAAAGGGTACAGTGCATTTAACCTGCTTGGAGTTAACCTGACAGCTTGGACCCTGAACTGTCAGCAGCCACAAACGCATTTCCAACAACACCAGTGGCAACAAAACTGCATTACAGACCTGAGAAGAAATATTTGATTTAATCAATTGCTTGCTAGCATGGATGGACAACACGTGTCCATCAAAGCTGTTCTAGCCTTCTCTTCCTGTGCTGTACAAATGAGGGAAAATCCAATGAAAGGCTCATGGCCTGAGATAAGGAGGGAGAGATCACCTGCAAAGCACCATCACAAGCAAAATTAATTTCATTTATTGCTGATCAACTCAGAGTAGGATCATGAGAAGTAAAACCAAATCTTAAAGATACTTTCCCAGTTTTATTCCTGATTTTTCTATATCTTCACTCCTCCAGCAATGCAGGATGATGGAGAATTGGAGTTGTGGCCATTTCATCACATTTTGTCTCTGCTGCTTCTTCCTACTTGGCAGGAGGACTCATCACTCTCCTGCTCCAGCACGGGGTCCCTCCCACAGCAGACAGTCCTCCACAGACTTCTCCAATGTGACTCCTTGTATGGGTTGAAGGTCTTCATGAACTGCTCCAAGATGAGCCCCTTCCAGAGGGTGTAGACCTTCAGGAACAGACTGTTCCAGTGTGGGTCTCCCATAGAACTTTGTCACATGTCACAAGTTCTGCCAGCAAACCTTCTTCAGTACAGTCTTCCTGTCAGATCACAGCGTCCTTCAAGTATCTTCTTACTCCAGTGTGGGGTCCTCTACAGGCTGCAGGTGGACATCTGCTCCACCATGGACCTCCATGGGCTGCAGAGGAACAGCCTGTCTCACCATGGTTTGCATCATGGGCTGCAGGAGAATCTCTGCTTCAGCACAAGGAACTTCTCCTGCTCCTCATTCTTCAATGACCATTGTGTCTTTGTTTCTCTCACATATTTTTACTCTTCTCTTTTCAATGCTTGTTTTGCAGCAGGTTTTCCCTCCCTTCTTAAATAGTTATCGTAGAGGTGCTTCCACTGCCACTATCAGGCTTGGCCTTGGCCAGTAGTGGAGCCAGCTGGAATTGGCTCTGTTGTGTATGGAGGAAGGTTCTGTCAGTTTCTCAGAGAAGCCACCCGTGTATCAGTCCCGCTGCTGTTAAAACCTGTTCGCATATACTCAATTGTCCTGGTTTGGGCACTAGGGGGCACAACAATGACAAGAGCCTTAATAGAGAAACAGCAGCAGTTTATTTATCATGGGGGGCTCTATAAACACTGGAACCCCTAAGGCACAGCTCAGTTACAAACAACAACAACAACCTGACAATATTACACAGTAAAAGTTAAAATAACAAACTGGTCCTCCCAGCTGACTGGTGAGCTATGGAGCGGGGGAAAGGAGGGAAAGCTGCCTCAGAGATGGTGCTGATCCCAATTTAGGAGTCTCTGAACAAGAGAACAGTGAAAAGGACTCCCCGGGAAAACCCAAGGGGGAAATACACACTTGCATTGATGCCGGTTTGTCTCCTGCTGTCAATGTCTGAGCTCGAATGATGCTGTGTGGTCAGGGAACCAGGAGGGATCATGAGGGACAGCAGCTGATCCTCTCTTGACAACAATAAGCTGGGAAAAGGGGCCAAACCTCTGTGTTTCTGGCTTTTATGGGCTCTCCGATCTCACGTTATCTCGGGGCAGCCCTTCCAGGTGTGCTGCTTCCACAATGGCCAGCAGCACGCATGCGCCACCCCCTCTCCTAGACTTCAGCGTGACTCAAGATGGCTTTCCCACCAAAAAAAAGCCTCATGGTGAGCCCCTGCAAGGAGGAGGGGCTGCTGCCGGGCCAGACCCCACAGGCACCTGAGGACGGACCCAGCACAAACCTGGGGAGGGCCCCGCGACCAGGCACAGCCCTGAGCCGGGCCAGCCCGCAGGCAGCCAGAAGCACGGCCCCAGGCAGGGCCAGCCTGAGCCGCCCACACGGCCGAGGAGAACCCCCATCCCCAGCATGGCAACTGGGGGTGCTCTGTGGCTGGCATGGCCCCGGGGTCACTCCCCGCAGGCACCTGGGGAGGGAGGCTTCACCATCCTTGCCTGTTTTCCTTCTCAGAAAAAAAAAAGCTTAAAAGGCAACTCTCCTCCCCCCATCCTAAAATGCAAAACTGTTTCCTAGCCCACTGCACCAATACACTATACACCTGTAGGTTCAAAGTTCTAAATGAACATTTCGTAAAAGATTAATAAACAGGTGAAGTGTGTATCAAGGTATCCCTGTTTCAAAGGTCTTGCCAAAAAAAAAGTATAACCTGCTTTGCAGTTATTGGCATGGTAGTGCACAATAGGTTGTAACTAATGCAGGTGATAAGTGAATGAAGCTTTGGTGGCATGACTCCATTTTTCACCCACCGACTAGGATATCTAATAGCTTTGTACTGTATCTTTCATAGGATGTCAGTCACTAGAAGTCACTGGTAATAATTCCAGGAACACCTTTTCACAGTTCTGTGTTCAACAGTTCCAGGAAATATACTGTATATCTTTTATCTCACTCAGAACATGTACCATCAATGAAAACTGTCCTTAATATAAGACAAAGTTCTCTCTGGCCCCAATTTAGAAAAGCACTGAAAGAGATAAAAGAGGCAAGCCTAGTAGGCAACAGAAATATTTCTATTTTAATTGACTGAGAGGCAGATGGAAAAAAACAGGGACATTTTTAAAAGAAACTTATTCTAATTCTGCATACCACAGCAGAACTTGCAACTCATATATCTTTGTGAACATGCGAGTCATTGACTATATGTTGTGATTTAACCTGCCAGGCAGCTAAACACCTCCCAGCTACTTGCTCACTTGCTGCTGCTTCCAATGGGATAAGGAAGAGAATTGAAAGAAAAGGTAAAAATTGTAGGCTGAGGTAAAGACAGTATAATAGGACAAAAAAATGAGGAAATTATTTTTTTGTTCTTGTAGTATTAGTAGTTATAATATTAATAGAATATACAAAAGAAGTTATATACAGGGCAATTGCTCACCATCTACTGACTGTTGCCCACCTAGCTCCCAAGCTGTGGCTCACAGCCAGCCTTCTCTCCACTTTATGTGCTAAGCATGACACCATATGGTGTATGGAATATCCTTCTGGACCTCCTGAATCAGCTGTTCTGGCTCTGTTTTCTCCCAACAGCTCTCTCTTTTGCTCCCCAACCCCCCACCCCCAGACTATTCACTGGTGAGGTAATATGAGAAGTTAAAAGTCCTTGACTTAAGGTAAGCACTAATTAACAACAGAAACCATCGTGTTATTAACATTGTTTTCATCCTAAATCCAAAACACAGCCTTGTACCAGCTACTAAGAAGACAAGAAACTCTATTCTAGCCAAAAGAATGTCAAAGAAGCATGTCATATGTAGCAAGTTGTGAAACCAAGTCATTGTTCTCCATACCAGCTATCAAATCTTTCTCACAAAATAAACGGACAGAGTGACACAAGATGCCAACAATACAGAATATGAATGCAGACTGAAATTGGGTTTGCTACATGGTTGTTAGACTGCTTCTCACTATGCAGCGCCATAAATCCATTGTTCTGAAAGTTGAAAGTCTGTGGATCGATCACTAACAGATTTCCAAGTTTCAACTAGATACAGCTAGCATTAAAGTCATTTAAACATGTTGCTTATCAATGGCATGTAGCTCATCAGCAGTGGTAGAAGACAACTGTGTCAAGGGTTGATACAGTGCAAGGGAAGCTCTCCATTCTTGTGAGGAACGTGGCATTGGGAGTGTAGTCCTGTTTGGCAGCTCTCAGCACAGCTTGGTATGCCCTGGGAGCAGCTGGTGTGAAGCCTCAAGTTCAGAGTTTGTGGCATAGCATGCATCCCAATTCTGTTAGCAGGCCCACAGAAGAAATAAGCCTGCTGCAATCCTAAGATGCTATCTGATATCAAACATAAAAATAAGTGGCAGATCACAAAACGTTCATATTTGAGAGGCTGAATCAAATTCTATCATTTACGTAAGTCTAAACTTTGTGCATCTTCACAGAAGCTGGACTTATCATGCATCTATGTCACTGTAAATCAGACAAGAATTGTTTTCTTGGATTTGATTATGATTTCAAGATTCCCTTAAAACCTATCAGTGCACAGAAACCAGTGAAAATATTTCATTTAATACAATATTTTGTATTGGTCCATGCATGATTAGAGAATGCCCAGGCAGAAAGGGGCTTGGGAGTACTGGTTGATAGGGAGCTGAACGTGAGCCAGCAGTGTGCCCAGGTAGCCAAGAAGGCCAATGGCATCCTGTCCTGTATCAAGAATAGTGTGACTAGTAGGACCAGGGGAGTCATTCTTCCCCTGTATTCAACACTGGTTAGGCTTGAGTACCGTGCCCAGTTCTAGGCCCCACAGTTTAAGAAAGATATGGAGATGCTTGAACATGCCCAGAGAAAAGCAATGAGGATGGTGAAAGGACTGGAGCACAAGCTCTATGAAGAGTGACTGAGGGAGCTGGGGTTGTTTAGCCTGGAGAAGAGGAGTCTCAGGGGAGACCTTATCACTGTCTGCAAACAGCTGAAATGAGGTTGTAGCCAGGTGGATGTCAATCTCCTCTCTCAGACAACCAGTGGTAGAACAAGAGGATACAGTCTTAAGCTGCTTCAAAGGAGATTTAGACTGGATGTTAGGAAAAAGGTTTTCACAGAAAGAGTGATTTCTCATTGGAATGGGCTGCCCTGGGAGGTGGTTGAGTCATCATCCCTGGATGTGTTTAAGAAGAGATTGGATGAGGTACTTAGTGACCATGATTTAGATGACAGGATGGTATTAGGTAATAGGTTGGACTTGATGATCTCAATGGTCTTTTCCAACCTTTGTTAATTCTGTGATTCTGTCATGTGCTTCTGCTTTGCCTTGTGGAGCTCTGAATCTGAAACATGAGAATCTATAAAACAGACTGGTGAAAACCAGATTTCTCATTAGCTCATGATTATTTTATAGAGGGAGGAAAAAAATCAAAGCATTTCATGTTGCTATGGTATTCTGCAGCACAGGGATTCACTATAGCAGCTTGTGCATTAATTCAAAAGGCATTGATTGGAATGCTTGTGTTGCCATGGTTGTCACAATGAATATTTTATTTTTGCTATATTGATTGATGCCTTTGATATCAGGTGGTTAGAAAAGTGAGGGAGATGGTGACACTCTACATGACATTGGTGCTTGTACCCTGGTGGTAAATATAGAGGGTAGTTCGGGACCACAATTGTCTAGATGAATGAGAAAATTTCAAATTTTCACATGCAAAATCTTGTAAGTTCCCAGAATTAAACATAGTAAGAAATGCCATATTTTTATATTCTTGCTTACTTATTTTCCATGTGCTAGAGAAGTGTTCCTACCTTGGCAGAAATCGCCAAGTTCTTGTGACTTTCCACAGAATATTCTGAGTTCAAAGGGACCCACAAGAACCACTGACTACAACTTTTCAGTGAATGGCCCATATGGCCATTTATGGACCAAATGCACAACCAATGGCCTCATACGTAGGATAATAAAACTGGGTTTATGTCCAGTTGTGAGTTTTGTAACAGGCCCCCCGTTCACTTGGGAAGGTTTCTTAGCTCTGTTTCTGGCCCGTAAAATGAAGCAGTAGCCTGCATGTGTTGTTAGTGTTCTGTTTAGTTAAAACAAAATTTGTTAGATAGCAAAAATGAGAGACCAGGACTTTTGCAGTTGTGGGATTATATGTCTGGAAAGTCCCTCCATCTGATTCTCTTGTGGAAAGCTAAGAGAAACTATATACTGCATGTCTAGCTTCTGTAAGAGGGCCTTACACATGGATCAAAACAGATAAAACTCCACCAACTCAGCACTTTGCCTAAACTAACAGCTCTGGTTCAACTAAAGAAAGAAGACTGTGGATAGGTTCATACTAGTGTTATTTCCCCTCTCTATTTCCCCTCTATTACACTGCTGTAGCATCTTAGCTCAAGCATCAAAACGGACACTAAAATTTGGTCCATACTAAATGGCCACTCTTACATTTTACAGTCCAACCTACCTTCCACTGTTGCTAATCTTTATAACCCCGAACAATCCAAGTATCATTAACTGCTGACTGAACTTGTGTAAGAAAACTTCCACTTGACTCTAGTTGGCTATTTGGTCATGTTACAATAATTATTACATAGGGAAAGACTCTGAAGTCTCTTTTTGTCTTGAATAATTTTTGTGTTACATGTACTTCCCAAAGAAGCCACGGAAAAAAGAAGTTTTATCCATTGTCAATTCACAAATACCACATAAAAGACAGCTAGCCCCAAATTTTTTTGAATAATCATGTCCAGGCATTTCAAAATAGAAACTGATCCTTGCAGCTACCCACTACTCTTGCAGACAGCTCAGCTGAAGTCATTTCACATACCTTGTGTAATTATACCTATTAATGTTTCTTAAGTGATTGCCATATCTGGCTTCATCTGAAGCCAGAGGAGAATTTGCAGATCTCTCCTAGAACTATCAATTTTCCCCTTATGCCATCTGATTGCCATAATTAAACCACAGCAGAGCCCAGAATGAGATTTCAGGTGGGCTGAAATTTCAAGTTACTGTTGAATTCTGATTCTCTTGCTTCTCTACTTTCATCATTTCTTCTTCTGACCGTTCTATGACTTTACAGTATCATTGTTCGCATGTTGCTTTCTTTATCTGCTAGTTTTTATCACCTTTGTTTTGCTTTCACATTATCACCACAGGGTGCTGGAATTTTTCCTTTCTCGGACCACTAGGTGGCAGAACACAATCAGTAAAATCTCTTTCCAAGAAAATACATAGGGATACAAGTATCCAGCGTTTTAATTTATATCTATGTCACCCGCTTGGGATTTTTGTTGATCAAGATTTCATGTTAAATACTTTGATTACCGTGTTTTCAGGTAATTTAAAAATATGATATGTTTTGGCCAAGGTGGTTTACTTTTAAGGGTCACTGGGGGCACTTTCTATAGTTTCACTTCTCAGAGTGCCACATAGCCATCCCTGAAGATCATCTTTTCCTGAAATGTTCTCTAGTTCCCCCAGATCTCTTATCACCTTTGTAGGTTGTGGTAAAAGGTGTTAATGCCTGTCTATGGCAATCTTAGTAATAGAATGAATTATGGAATACATAAGGGCTTAGATGCTGCAAAAACTTGCAGTAGATGGAGTTGTGGAGGGGGTAGTTGTGCATTCTGCTACAATATTCTCATTCTAGTTAGCTGCAGATAATATGGGACTAAATATTTCTAAAACACATGCATGGTCAATTTTATTAGCAACAGCTATAATAATACCAAAGTCTATTTTACTGTAATCACAAGTCCAGCTCTCAGCGTGTCCTCTGATTTGAGGCTTGCTGAACACAATAAGGCTTTGCACAAGCTGATATAATTTTACTTAGTTGCCTTGTAGACTTAAGGGGGAGCAGCAATCTACTCACTGTGAGAGAGAGATTAAGAAAAAACATATTAATTATGCCATAACCATGAGTGTCAGTCCTAGAAAACAGTATCCTTGGAAAGGATAGGGAAATGTATTGTGCAGAAAACAATGACAACAAATCTTTATGAGAGGTACTCATTTACTCAAGTAAGTGGCTTGCTTCTGGAGAATTGATTGCTGCAGTGTTTGTCAAACTCTATTTACAGGGAAGAGGGAAGCACAAAGAGCCTCCCTTGCCTTCCAGAGATACTAGAACCTCTACTCAAGAGCTTAAATGCTTACTTCTAAATATGGCAAAGTAATCTACTTCGCAGAACAGTAACCTGCTCACAGTGAGTTGCAAGACCTTCAACAAAATTTAAAGGGCTCTTTAAGAGATTGGATGTTTATAGTATTCTCAACACCTAAATAAGGAGGTCTCTCCTTTACATTCACTCCAATTGAGAAAAGTTTTGTCTAATAATTTGAGACAGCAGCTACCTACTTTCAACTGTTTTTCATCTCTCAGATCTGTGATTGTGTTAATAGGAACTTCAGGAAAGGCATACACAACATGTGAGCACTCATCCTTCAGACACCTGTTGTGGAACCATCCATAGAACATCCTCAAAAAATTAAAGGCTCAAAGCCAGAGACAGTGTGCTCTCAAGATGGGCTTAGATAGATTTGGCTTTCTTGCAGTAGCTTTTCTTCATATTTCCTCATGTAATTCCATAAAATCTGCTGTATATGCTTGTCAACAGAATGAAGTCTTACAAGCAGAGGCCAAATGGGTGGTGGTGTTGCTTTTGCTGGCAATGCCCAGCTTTGAAAAGGCTCTCCCTTCTGGAACACTACTCATAAAAACAATTTCACTTGAAGATGAAAAGAGCATATTCTCCAGAGATATTTTCAAGTACTTTCAAAAGTTATATTTCTGTCCTGCAGACTTCAACCTGATTGTTTCCCAAAATCTTACAACACAGACATCAGGCAAAAATGGCTTCTACACTATATATATGTATATATGTTCATTTGCATTTGTTTAATTATGTGGCAAAAATATTTTTTAATGTATTGGATTCTCACTAAAACTATACGAGGTGTCAGCAGATAATGAACTGTATACCTTTCATGCTTTATGTATGCTTTCTCAGATACACCTCTCACAGTTCTGCACAAATCCAGTCAGGTAGTTTACTCATTAGCCATCAAAGAGAGAGCTAGCCTAATTCCTGAGAACTCTTTGACTTAGCAGCACTGGTAGTCAAGAAAAAAACTTGTTGTCTGATGAGCACAAATCTGCCAAAGAAAGTTCCATCTAAACCAGACCTGCAAGTGATGGCCAAAGTGGAAGAGAATGGTAATTCTTCCCCTGATTTATTTTTATACAGGACATGGAAGAAACCAGTTTTCAAAGGACAAAAAATCTTCCATTGCAGATTATCTTTGCAAATATAGACATTTCAGAGAGGTAAGGCTGAATCCTGAGGTGTTGGTACAAATGACCCAGGAACGTTTCTGGTGACATTGTGTGGTGGTTTGAACCGCTTTCATCGTCTCAGAGCGTGCAATAAAGATGACAGAAAACTGAACAAAATTAGCAGCAGGTGAACAGTTTATTACAGGGGGATTAAAATAGGGAAGAAGAACCCATGGGGACCCCAAAATTACACTTGACAGGCAGAAAAACACAAAAGGAAAAAAAAAAAAGGGACAAAAACAGAAAGGGAACTGCTCTCCCAGCTAGATGACTAGCTGAGAAAACAGGGGGAGGGGTAGGGAAGCCATCTCTCTGCCTCCCTCCCTCTGTGCTGGAATCACTCCCCGGCCCTTGAAGTTCTCTGAAAAACACAAAAAGAACTGAAAAGCGACCACCTCCCATCACCTTCAGGGAGTAGCTACTTGCTTTCAAGCTGGAAATCGCTTCCGTGCTGAGAGAAATGTGTGGAGACACGCCGCGGGGCCTGCAACCAAGGGAGAGGGGAGCTGTGTGCTGCCCCCCCGGACCAGGAGCCAAATAGAGAGGGAGGGCTGCTGCCCTTGGCTTTTTAAGCCCTCTAGATCTCTTGCGAATCTCGCTGCCTTCTTCCGGGCCAAACTGTCTCTCCATTGGTCAGCGGTGCCAAGCCCCGCCCAATTTCTGGCATTTTCACTCTAGGCACAATGGCAGTTCCCGACCAAAAAACTGTGCTCTCAGAGCCCGAGCGCCATCTTTGTTTTCATAGCCGCAGCATTTCGGGGGCGCCCCGGTGTGACTGCCGCCCCTCTGTGCGGCCATTGCTAGCACGGTGCCAGGGCTGGGCCCCTGCCACTGTCCACAAGCAGCCGCCACGCTCACGTTCCCTGCCGTGGCTGCTCTGGGGCTGCCACACCGCGCCAGCAGCATATCTCTGCTTGCAAGCTGGGAACCGCTGGGACTGCAGCTGGTGTGTTGCTTTGCTGCGCGGCCGCAGGCATGCCGGGGCTCCCTCGTGGCTGAGCTCCTAGGCTGCCGGCCACCCGTGGGACCGAGGGATGACTACACACCGCGTGCACTGCTGAAACCCCCTCTGACTACCCCCCAGAGATCCCAGCCCCCCTCAAACCGCCACACATTGGGAATTCTTACTGTTCTTTCTTCAAAAGTGATCTCATTTAGAGTTCTTGGAAAACCCTCTTATACTTACATGCCCCAAGAAAGGAAAAAAAACACAACAAAAAATCCACACAATCAACAAAAACCAAAACACCTGCTGCTAGATGTCTTTTTCTTGATTGTGACAGAAGACTATTTGATGATACCTGGCCATTTTTTTTATGGCACTGCTTCTGGAAAACTTTGTTGTAAAACACAGTAGGTATAATTCTGAGTAAATTACTTTCACAGGGACCGTGAACAGCCACTAAAACCTCCTTCTCAATCCTCATTGTACAAACAAATAGACCAAGCATTAGAGAGCTTTTGATCCAATTTTTATGGAAAAAAACTAGTCACCTTTTGCTAGTCACCTGTCTAATTAGAAATTCAATGCTACCTTATTTAACAATATTATTTAACCAGAAACAGGATACATGAACCAGTCTGAGACTTGTAGTTAGTGTAGTCATAAAGTAAGTTATTTTTCTCATGCAAACTATAAGATTATTTAAGGATAAATTTTGTTATTTTTATTTTAGCTACTTCCGTTTCAATGTGTTCTTGAGTCAAACCTGCTTAGGAAAGTCTAAAGAAGGAAAAGAACAATTGCAGAAGAAAGCTTTATTTCCGTTTCTCTACTCATTTCTACAGAGCTCACAGAATCACAGAATAGTTAAGTGACCTCTGGAGATTTTCTAGTCCATCCTCTTGTCAAGGCAGCTCAACCAAGCTGGCACCAGGGCGGCTCTGCAGTTCCACGTTCAGGAGGTCTAGATGCACTAATGATAGAAGGGACCAGTCTGAGACCAGCTACACTGCTGTGAATGTGTTGGATGTACTGGGTTTTGGGGTCAGCTTTTTAAGCGTGTCACACTTACAGACAACTTTCACATGCTTATCATCAAGCACTTTGCATCCTAGCACACATGGCCAAAATGGCCAGAGAGGTCAGAATGCAGAGTCTTGTACATCTTAAGAGTTTGATTATTCTTTTATACTGAAATAGGATCCCAAACTGACTACATACCAACTGTATTCCCTGGGTCAGCTCATCAGAAGAGATTGTTCACAATGCTCAGGCTTGTGAGCTGTGGTGGTCAGGGTCTTTTTCAAATGTACCCTCCTCTCCAGCATCTTCAGTTTAAAAATTGCTTTAAAGTTGCTTCAGCCTTCCAGTGCTTTTTTATCCTATGATTCTTTCACAACAGTTTGTCAGGAAAGAAAATAATTTTACAGAACAACAAACAAACCAGCAAGGACAGCATGGGGCACATTCCCTGAGAGGGTCCGTGTGATTGTTTCATACCTCTCATCCGTCAGTAATGGAGTATCCCAAAAGGGTACTGCCTGTTGCTCTGGATTTCACCTATAGTCAAGAATAAAACATCAATTCACAGGATTTTTTAAAGGAATGTAAAGCTTCTTTATGCCATGGAATTTACTATTATGGGATACTCTCAAGAGGTGACTGCTAAAATTGAAAAAAGGCATTAAATCTCCAGGTCAAAGCAGCCTAACCACTAATTCATCATACATGTGCTTTTAAGCTGTTTCTATTAATTTACTACAAAGATCTGAAAAATTCCCTCCATGCTGTTTAGACTGTGAGACTGTAATGGTCCATATGGCATTGATGTCATGGTGACATACTGACGTATGTTGTAGCATATGTTGTGAAAACTTCTGAGCCACAGTCTTACCCTAAAGAGTAAGAAGGTGGAGAGGTAGGGAAGAATGTGCATCTGCAGGCACCATGGATGCCTTTATCTGTTTGAGTGTTTGTCGTTTTGGAACATGTTTCTCCAAGTCTGTGGCATTTTTTAAGATTTTCAAGCCTCCATGCTGTCCTGCACATCTGCTCTGATTCCTTTGTGAAGGAGCCTGCTGAGGAGGTAGGTCAGTGGGCTCGCTCCTCTCCTCAGCAGCCAAGGAATTTTAACTCCTCTGTTGCCCTCTCTGTTCTCCCTCTGATACATTTCTGTCTCTTTTCTGTTCTCTCCACTGTGCTTGTCTCCCTGTATCTCCCTGTGTCTCCCTGTTCCTCTTTTCAGAGGTCAGAGTGCGTTGCTGCCTCCCAGGTGACTGCTTTCCCTTTGGAGGACAAGAAGGGGGAAGGAGTGCAACAAGGCGAAAAAGCCTGTAGGCAAAGGAGCCATGGGACACACAGTGTGGGGTGGAATGGAGTGAGAGCATATGTGGAGCACCAAAACTGTCTTTGCAAAACAAGGACCTAAATACTGCTCACAAGCTAAGAACAGCCATATTCCAAAGAGGATTTTCAGTACCAGGTCCTCTGGATATATGCAGAAGTATCTAAAATTTCTCAACAGACCAAAAGAGAAGAAAGCCTGCAAAGTGGAGCTGAAATTCAAAAAGCAAAACAGTAGGAAATTAAAACCTCCAGATGCTTCTTGCACTTATTCCATGCAACTATCATTTTCTGAGAGAGACTTTTCAGAGCACACTTTGGTAAGTTCATTGTTGTTAATTGACCAGTTTGTTTAAAGCTACATTATTTCATGGCACAAGAGAAAGCAAAGGCTTAAATTTAAAATTAACTTTTAAACAATGTTTTAAAAATACAGATATCTAGAAAAAAGTATAATAATTCTCATAACTGTTGAAATTTTACTGCTCTATCTCTCATTGTGAATTGTGTATGTATTTAATTCTGTTGCCTGATATTTTTCCCAGCTGTAGTGTCACGTGGCTCCAAAAAATAATTCTTTTACATTAGAAACAGAGAGATGGCTGGGAATGTTTTTTCAGAGTTGGAATTAATTTTTCCTCTGTCAAATTTTTTGCTTCATTTTTGTATGTTTGGATCTGGTTTTGGGTTTTGAGGGTTATTTTGTCTGACACAACATCTCTTCAAAGAGCTAGGGTTTACTTACTGTGATGACAAACACCCTAGAAAGGCTTGAGACTGGGTTATATCAACAGGCCAATCACTTTGTGGAAATGACTAATCTTGCTTTGCAAGAAACTGATGCAATGTTATTTCATTGTCAGTTTTCCAAGCTCGGGTTTGCAAAGCATCAGAGAAGTGACAAACACAACATTTGAGAGAAGATGATATACTAAGTGCACCCGGTTTTCATCAACTAAGTTTTCTGCAGTAATCATTTTTGAACCCAAAGAGGGTTAAAACACCCATCTCTGGGAAACTCTAACCTTCCATATGACAACGAAAAAGTCATTCCAACTTTTGTGTAACTTATGCAAAGGCATGTATGGGATGTTGGCTAGGGCTAACATTTAGAGGAGACTAAGAGTTCTTAGAAGGCAGCAGCCACACCCTGGATGGAACAGGCTCTCTGGATGGAATGAGGACGATATGCCCCCATACAGTGATAATTGTCTGATCAAAGTGATGTAATGGAGTGTGAAATGAAGTAAAGACTACACGGCTCCTGTCTGTTGAAATTCCAGCGGAAGGGGGAAACACTGTGGCACTTGCAGGTTCTTGACACTGTACAGTACCTTTCAGCCAAAAGAGACGGACTGGAGGCGTTCTGCTGCTGAGCCGAAACCCCCTCCTCAGATGCCAAGCCATTACTACCCCCTCCCCACTAGGTATGGCAAGAGAACTTTACACCAATCAGAAATAAAAGGTAGCTATGACTAGAGTCACTCAAACTCTATCCAAACATAAAGAAATAGTATAAAAATAAGTTTTGGGCAGGGGGAAAATTGGAGAAGAACTCCAATGAAACTGCTGGGGACAGTGGACACTAAGCCTATCTTCTCCCCGCATAGGGATGCCTGTTGGGTAAGAATTATACTCTATGCATGTCAGTTACTGCTAACAGTATTAAAGCTTGCTTTATAGTGTTGTAGATTGTGTTAAATGTACTTTTGCAGCTAGACCCTATCACCAACAACCCAAGAACCTGATTAGCCTGTCAAAATTAGTATTAATATAAGTGTTATTCCTTACACTGTTAGCTTGTTCCTTTAAGGCACTAGCACTAGTAGTTAGTTACTGGTGGCAGACACCATTTTAGCAGGACTTGCTGAGGGATCTCCACACTGTTGGCCTTACATCCTTGACAAGGGCAACAGAGTCACCCTTGATCTTGTGAATCTGTTGGCAAAGGGTCTCCTTAAAGAATGGTGACAGATTGGTCAGACATGAGGGTATCGACTCCCTGGGTCACTGACAGACAAATAAGTCATGAAGGGTAGAGAAAGTCTTACCTCTGAAAGGGTCAGGCAAAACCCCCACCTTTCACGTGACAGCATGCTTGCTCTATTTTCACTTCATCATCTATGGCTCATCTCCGTTCCCTCTATTCTCTGAGAATAAAGGGAAATTCACTTACTTTAGAAACTCCTGACACTTTCTCAAATTTTCTCTTTTTTAACTATTACTTCCTTGCTCCTCTTCCCTGGTTTTAAGCTGGTTTTGTTGCACTCATGTGCTGTTTCTATGGTTTTTGCTTTTAAAAATGCTTTTCTGAGCCCATCAGCTACATTGCTTTCTATGTTCTAGGCCCTTCTCACAAACATGGTTGACAGTTCAGCCTTTCAGACAATTAAGTATATTCACATTCATTCTTTGGTTCTGGGCTTTCCTTACTGTTTGCTGAATTTCATTCTTCTCCTATTTTTCTGGCCTTAAATCCGGAGCATGTTGGAATAGGGAGCACCTGTAAATACATGCAATTAAATGTCCATATAAGTATTACCTGATAAAAGGGGGAATACACCATGCTGACCATTAGGAAGTTTTGCAGTTTACTGCTGTGTGAGAGAGTCATAGCAATGTAGGGCCTGTTTCAAATGCAAATAGATTCACAGGAAGTCACTCTGATTTAAAGGAATGTTTGAGTTTGACAGTTACTGAGGTACGATGTGTTATTGTAAGATGATGAAGTAATAGATCTATGCATGTAAAACATTGATTAGGTTACCTGTCATTTCATAACTCTGTAAGAACATGAATGGAAAAATATAAAGTGTGTGAGTTCTCAGGATGTCACTGTCAGGGAAAACTGTCAAGAAGAGATTTGCATGTAGCAGGAACAATGTAGGCTTAGATGTTTGACATAGTCTTTGTAAGGTCACTCTGAAGTGGGATTTAATATATCAACAGTAAACATGCATTTACACAAGAATAAGCAAACAACATATTCTCTTATTTGATCTATCTGTAAATTAATGAATAAAAACTTTAGTATTTTCCTCTTTTTTCCTGGAGAAACTCAGAGAATGACATCAACATCTGAAGAACGAAGCTTTTAAAGGTTAAGATCTCCTCTTAGAATTTTTAAATTGAGTTTTTCAGAGGGTAAATTAAATTTTATTGAAAGAAAAAAATCATTGCTGGGAGCTGTAGCCATGTAAAAATATATTGAGGAGTTGATGGCTTGGTAATCACAAGAATGACTCTCAAGTGGCTCACCACACTTAAATCCTGAGGCTGAATGCATGTTGCTACTCACATTGGCAGTACATTTCATGAATTGGTGAGTTTTGTCATCCTTAAAGAAATACATATCCCTCTTCCCTCTTATGTGACCTGTAGATGTGCCCTGTAGATATAATTTCCACAGGCCAAATCATTTGTGTTACAGTAATTTGTTTTAGATTTTAATGCAGCTTGTGTAGTGGTTTAAGCACCGTTTAGCATTCAGGGGGGCGAGCTCAATAAAGGTGACGGAAAAAACTGAATAGAATGGTCAGCAGGGGAAACAGTTTCATTACAAGGGAGTTAAAATTAAAAGGGACAGGAGGAAAGGGTAGGGAAGGGTGTCTCCTTCTTTTCCCTCTCTCTTTGGAAGCACTTCTGGCCCTTTAGTCTCTGAAAAACACAAGCACAGGTGAAAGAAAACCAACCTTTCCCTCCCTTGTCCGAAGGGGATGCTTGCTAGAGAGGAAATAGGTGGAAAATCCCGCTGGGGACCTGCAGGCGCTGGACACCGGAGCCGTGACGCTTCTCCCCACAGCGGCAGCCGAAAGAGAGCGGGGCGGGGCCGTGTTTCGTCTTACAAGCCTTGTCCGTCGTCGCCTGAATGTCGTCACCTTCTTCCCGGTCACAGCTGGCTTCCCATTCATCCAGTCAGTCGGGCCCCGCCTCGCTTCTGGCGTTCTCTCGTTGGAGAAGTCACGAGTTCAGTCGTTAGGCGCCATCTTTGTTCTCATGGCGGCTGCACTTCAGAGATGCCACAGCGCCGGACGGTGCCAGGGCGAGGTCTCTATTGCTGTCCATCAGCAGCTGTGATGCTGAAAATTCCTGGCCATGCTGGCCCGGGGCGAGGGCCTGCGCTCCGGGGTGGTGAGGAGCCACTACCCCCCGGCCAGTCACCGTGCCCGTGCAGGAAGGGACAACCCCTGCCTGCACACCTCGCAGGGAAGGGAGACAATGGGCAGAAACAGAAGCTGTCTGGATTACAGTGCACAAGATGGCCCCTGGAGCCATGCGTGGCAATGGCCGGCGATAAGCCACCGCCCAGCCTCCATGCTCCCGGGAGCAGCGGGGACAGGGCTAGAAACTGCCGCTCGGCCCCAGCCGCGGCCCGGTCCCCGCTCCAGGAGAGTGCTGAGGCAAGGGTCCCTCCTCCCCCCGGTCCCAGCCGGGACAACCCCCTCCCTGAAACAGCTTTTTTGAGGAAAAACTGAATTTTAATTGGAGAAGTGGGGTTTCGCTCTTACACCTCCTTTCAAAAGCCCTTTTTCAAACGGCCACAGCTTGACAAGGAATCTGAACGACAGGCTATCATTTGGGAAGAGAAGGGAGGAAGGCAGGCAGACAGGAAAGGAAGGCAAGGCAGGCAAGAAGGCAAGCAGGCAGGCAGGAAGGCAGGCAGGAGGGCAACAAGGCCGGCAGAAAGGCAGGAAGGAAGAAAGGAAAGGAGGGAGGGAGAGAAGGAGGGAAGATTTGCATTTTGAACAGACTATTGAGAAAAATTTGTATTTTTTCCAGAATTTTTTTCAGGCTCAAAAATTTGTTGAAATTAATGTTTCCCCAGAAACAATTTTTGGTTTGAGAAATTAGCATTTCATCGTAGAAAAAGCGTGCTTTCACTAATTCTAGGCTCTCTGGACTTTAAAAACAGTATTTTCTTTTAAAAATCTAGTCTGATATTTTGATATAGATGTAGAAGTCTATTATCACTGTTTAAAAGTGATTTGGCTTTGAAACCGAATCCTTTTCATACTTCATGAGCAAAGATCCTTGTTATTTACTCTGATTAATACAAGAAAGGCATAAATATGTTTATTATTAAACAAATGGTCCTTATTAACAAAGCTTATCTAGTTCTGGTTTTCAGTAGTTAGAAAAATAGATTTAAGTCCTTTGGAAATTCCTTTGCAGATAGGTGAAATGATACTGGATATGTACAATCCCCAAAAGCATCATGCTGAGATATCTTGGCTTGTCACCATGTTCAAGACCATGCTGAATATTGCACAGGAAATGGACCTCCGAGTTTCTTTAAAGACTTTATAGAATTTATGTGGGAAACCATCCAAGCCAGCTGTTTTTCCCACTATTAACTGAAATAATGGTCTCCTCAACTAACGCTTTTTCTAAGACATACTTTGTGCATGTAAGCATGTGGCGCATTTGGAGGCTGATAAGGAGTCCACTCATTTTTTCATGTGATCAGAGTAGTCTTTTTTGAAGTACATATCATCACAGATCTGCCTAGTTTTATCTTTTTGTTTGCCTAAAGTTATTTCCTTTTATCTTGAGTTTAAGTGGACCTTACTTTATTATTCTTGCTTTATTTTCTAAGGGTACATTCCAGGTATTTTTCATTGCCAGTTGTCCATTTTCCAATGCTGTTCCCTTAAATACTAATGTACAGCATATTCTTCATTTGGGCCGGAGAAAACTTTTATCTATAAAAGCTATAAAATGGAATATTCATCCCTCCACCACAATAATGTGTCCTGATTTCACAAAGCACAATTAGAGACCGATCAATACTGGTTGGTGTTTCTATAACAACCTGCCTTAAAAACAAGCACTTAAAAAAATTACATGAGCTTTGAGAATGCCCTGAAATTTCTAGTAATAGTGTAGTGTGTGATTTCTCCCATATGCTGGATTACACAAGCATGATACTTTTGAACAGAAAGTTGTAGCAGCAACTCTTCATACTTCATCTGCAGCACTAGGACTGAAGCAGAAAATGCAGATATGTTTCTCCATAATCCATGTCCAACACTTAAGAAGGAAACTGAAGAGGTTCATTGATGGGATTTATGGGTAGAAGGGATTTGCCAGGATCAGATGTGGAGCCGAGGGATTTGGGTGAGTTTATTAAATAATAATAGCAGAGTTAGGAAAAAAAGTTGTAGAAAAAAAAGCCTGTTATTTGTTAGAAATACTATTTTAGCAAAAATCATTTATTTAAACTGTAGTATACCAATGTGATACATATATTGCTTTCAGCTTGTTTCACTTATATGCTTTAGATTTAGGTTACTTGACTGTCTTTTTTAAAGAGAAATTGTTGGGGTTTGAGAGGGGGGTGCTGGGTTTTCTGGGGGGAGGGTCCTGGGGGTCTTG
>VXBA01005911.1:91294-113331 GCA_013399895.1 Serilophus lunatus | reverse complement strand
CCCTCTGGGGCTGGCTGGGGGGGGGAAGGGAGGGGGGGCCCGGTCTCTCTCCCGCTCGGGGGAGGCAGGGGTGGCCCCAGTTGTACCCCCCCAGTTTTTCTTAGCAGGGACTCACTGGGAGCTCGGCACAGCGGCGGAGGAGCGGACCCCGACTCCAGGCCGGTGGCGAGCGCCGGCCAGTTTCCCCCCCCGACTCCGGATTGGCGGCAGCAGCGGCGGCTCTCGGCAGCAGCTGCCATCAAGTTCTGCGCAGTGGTGGAGATACGGACAGGCGGGAGGCGCTGTCCGGGTTCCCTCGTGGCGGTGGAGGAGCGGAGCTTGACTCCGGCGGGGGGGGAGCGCCAGCCAGGCTCCCTCACCAGCATGGGCACGCCCGGACGTGACCGCAATGCTGGGGGAAGGGGCAGGAGCGGACCGGCACAGTGCGGAGCCGGCACAAGCAGCGCTGCTCCCTGTCCCCCCTCAGGCGGCAGCCAGCCCCAATCCCTGGTACCTGCGCTGGGCTCTGGCAGTGGCAGGGGCAGCTGCCAGGGGTTGCACACCCTGGCACGGATCCCCGCTGGTTGTTCCTTGCTGGCAGTGCCTTGGCCAGGAACTGTGTGGGTCCTGGCCGCGGTGGGCACCCCCGCGGGCGGCCTGGCTGCCCATGGCGGGTCTCTGCAAGCTGCGGGTGCCCACGGCGTGGGGTGGTGGCCCCAGCGAGCGCCCCAGCGTCCACAGTGGGCGCGGCGGCTGCCCCAGGAGGTCATGAGTGGCCCCGCGGCCCCGAGACTCCCTCCGGCGGGAGTCCCTGGGGCGGCGGCGAGGCCCCGTGCTGGCGGTGGCCGCACACAGGGGCGGTGGCCGCTCCGGGGGTGCTGCAGCTGACCCGCAGCTGATGTAAGCGTGGCGCCTGCAAGCAGCAAGCTCGTGGTTTTTGGTGGGAACTGCCATTTTCCTGTAACTGAAGATTTTGAAAGAGAGATGGAGTCCGGACCACTAGCCAATGAGAAGAAGACAAAGCCAGGAAGAAGACTGCAAGAATCGCATGGGACTTGGAGGGCTTAAAAAGCCTGAAGACGGAAGTCCTTTCTCTCTTTGGTTTCCTGCAAGCTGGAGTGCAGCCACACGGCCCCTCTCCTCCTGACTTCCAGGCCCCGTGGCTTGACTCCACCCACCTTCATCGGCACCAGAGCCAAGCCAACATGATCACAAGTGGAAAGCTTCTCCAAGTTGCTTCCCTGGGTTCGGGGAAGTTGCTTTTCACTTCTTTGTGTTTTTGCAGAGACTTCAAGGGCTGAGAGTGAATACCATCAGAGGGAGAGAGAGAGAGAGGAGCAGCTTTCCTTTACCCTGCTTTTCCTTGGCCAGCCTGCCTGGTCTTTGAAAAGCAATTTGTTTATTCCCTTTTTCCCTTTTCCTTTTTTTGTGTAATCTTTGTCAGGTGTCTTTCTGTGTTAAGTCTGGGGTTTCTTTAAACTCTTTCCCCTAGTTGAGCCCCAGATGAATAAACTGTTTCCCTGTTGTTCAAATTCTGTTCAGTCTTCTCGTCATTGTTCAGCATGCCCCTAGTGAAAAACAGTGGTTTTAAACCACCACACAAATGCTGGAAGTTTGGAACTCAAAAAAATGAATCCCATAATGGCCTTTTATAGAGGGGCAAAAAAACCTGAGGAGGTTATAGGTGAAAAAATACCAGTTTACTAAAAAGAAAATAGCATTAACTCAAAAAATACAGAGGGAAACAGTTTACCCACAAAGAAGGGGAAATCACCACCTACATGTTCCCTCAGGGGCAATGGGGAAACAAAATGACAAGAGAGTTCTCCTCTCCAACCACCTGCCTTTGGATTTTAACTGCAGTGGTGGTACCAGTTCAAAGACTCTTTGTTTCCTGACTTTGGAGCCACAGCAAGGGCTCCGACATGGGGTGCACACCTGTGTCGGGCTGATCTCCCTACCTGCTCCTTGAAAAATGCAAGGTAAGATGGTATCCTTCCAGTTCCCGGCATGGCTTTTTCCCTTTGTCCCAGCCAGCCAGGAGTGGTTTTCAGCCACTGAAAAGACCCTCCCCTCTAACTTTCCACAAGAGGAGGATGGGGCAACCCCCTTGAGATGATGTAGTGATATGAAAATTTGTTGCTGTAACTCTTTTCCCTGGTTTGTAACCGTAATATCAATGTGTATAATCAGCTTCTCAAGCCCCAAGGATTTAATTGGAAGCTTCCAAATTAGAGCTGGTCTACTGACAATAAAAGGTATCGTTGGGAAAAAAAATCCTTGATTTGAAAAGAACAATTGAAAATTGAAAACTAGGTCTGGAGACCCAAAAAAACAAGTCCTTTTGTGAAGGGCTGAGCAATTGAGTTGGGGTCAGAAGGGGGCTAGAAAGGGAAGTCAGGGCCCTGCTGGGACACAGGGTTAGCATAGATCAAGTTCTGTAAACACTAGACACGAACATCAGATAAGGGGGACAGAGGCAGTGAAAACCAGACATCACAACAGCCTGGAACAACATCTCAAGGTCTCCTCGAAGAGGACATGCCTCTCTGCGAGGGGACGATGGCAGTGACAGCCCAGCCCTCAAAGGGACAGGGTGGTGAAGAGGGTGGGCTTGGAGTGGTGGGACCAATACAAGCTGTGTGACGCCTGACACTCAGAAGGGGGATATAAGCCTGGGGGCGTCATGTGATTGGGGAGTGGGTGATTTGGAATGAGTGTAACCCTGCTCCCTGTGCAGAATAAACACACCTTTCTCATAACGAGGCCTACGTTGTGAGTTCGGTTTCCACAAGTCAAAACTTGTAATATCTAGTGTAAATAATTTACTTCATGGTCATATTTCTTTACCCTGAATGATTTTACAGATCTGAAATAGAAAGCATTTGAAAAGCAATGTCTGCCATACATATAGCAAAAATAGAAATGGCCCAGAGGATGTTTGCTAACATGGAGTTGATGATTAGTTTCAGGACATCCATACCTTTGCTCCCAAATATATTTGGTTCACTCTAACACAAACTCTTTGTTAACATCTGCAGCTAATGTTTCTAAGGCAATAGTTTATGCAGCCCTTATTATTATTTTTTATATATTACTATTATGCAGCCCTTGTTATTATTTTTTCCTGGTGAGTTTACTTGCTTTTGCTACTTGTGCTCCTGCAACTTTGCTTCAGGATGCCCCTCACACAGAACAAAGAGCAAATCTCCAACTATTTCTTGAGGGTCCAGTGTTTATACACTCACTCATTTTCTGCCCTTTCAAATGCTACTCTAAATGGCCTCCAGTACCAATACCAACATTGTTCATGCTCTGTTATGAGAACTGTAAGACTGACAGCTTATTCTTTTTGTATGTGTTCATTCGTCAAACAGGAGAAGCATTCTATCTGAAGTGCAAGTATCTTGAAGCAATCATGATGCAGGTGCCAGTCTATGTAGTTAACTTACAAACCAAGGAGGGACTGAGAAATAGAGGGATTACTAAAATTGCACCCAGAAAAAAGAAGAAAAGTCAAAAAAAAAATTGAGAGAAAGGAAGGAAATGGCTGCTTTTGATTGCTCTTTGTCCAGTGAAAGCACTTAATAACAAACTGGGCAGAATTCTTTCTGCATGTTGTGTCTGTCTATTCCAAATGGTTGACTGTGAGTAGTTTTGCTGAGAGCAGGAGCCATCTGATATAATAGCACAGAGAAAGAGAGCAAGTGCATCAGCAGGACACAGGGAGCCAGAGAACTGAATGGCATTCGGAGCACAGCCTGTATTTTCTGTGCAGTTTGAGAGACAGCACAAGTTGAACAAAAGCATGATTTTGTTGGTAATCAGCTTTTGTCCAATGGGCTTTTCTGAAGCTCTAAAAAGCTGAAAGATGTGCTTATTAGTTAAGCTTGTTCAATAAGCTCCAGTTTGAGTCAAACTGTCCTTCAAAAGAGGAGTGAAAGAGGAGGACCTTATAGATCTTTCTGATGAGGGGCTGTGACATGCTGGAACAGTTTGTGCAGTGTGTTTAGCCCCATGTTTGCAATTTTCTCAGATCTAGACTTCAACACAATGTGCTTCACATTTTAGAACATACCTGTACTTTCCAAATTTGCTTCTCTTTGCCTGAACAGTAGCAAAACTTCCCTCCAAGTAGTATATCTACACATATAATAGATTTAAATTAAATATTACAGGGTTGGGATAAATCTTCCTCTTCACCAGGTAAAACCTTGCCCAGTCTCACTGTGACTCTCAAGATGTGCTAGCTTGCTGTCCAGGCTAGATGCTAAGCCCTGAGACACGTTCAGGGCACATCGCCATAAGTCTTCCATGCTTCAGTGAGGTTGCAGATAGTGTCAGTTAGCTGTGGGTAGGTCTCTGGTGCTTCCCATTTCATGACCAAAAAATAAATATGCTCTTTTATAAGTAGCATGGAGGAATCATGGAACATCTGAATTTATTAAGGCATCAGGACATGGCTGCCTCTACCTCTGATTGACAACGCCAATGATCACCATGCCAGCAAGATCTTGCTGCTCACACACATGTAAGGGTGACCTGCACGGTCAACTGAACTAGAAAATACTCTGGCTTGACTCTGCAATGAGGGCACTCCACTTAACATTAAAGTCTCTTAGGTTAAGAGCCTCCACACAGCTCTGTGCAACAGTAGTGATCTCTCAGTCTTTTCCATTGCCAGAGAAAACCCTTTCAGAAGGGGGAGAGTATCTTGACTCTTCTGTGGCCATTACTTGAAAATGATCATAATTAAAATAATTAAAGTCACATCGAAGTACACTCACAGGCAAGTATTTCTGAGAAAAGTGTGATGACTTCTGTATAATTAATAGAAAAACCAGGATTTAAATACAATTGCTCAATGTGAGTAGATCTGCTTTAAAGTTAATACTTCTTGTAACTCATGCAACTAGTAGTGCACCCTGTTCAGTAATAGTAGAAATTTCAGCCCTTTAATATCAAACATTAATGTTCTTCACTTAATTGCTTGTCATGTGAGTTAACCCCAGTAGCCAACACACAGCCACTTGCTTGCTTTCCCCCCAGTCCCCTGCTGGGATGTGAGAGGAGGAAAAGAAGTGTCATAGTAAAAAAGCCTCTTGAACCAAGCTAAAAATTGTTCAACAAGTGAAGGAGAAGTAGGAGAATAAAGAAATAGTTTGAAAAAAAATAAAAAGAGGTGCAAAACTGCTCACCACCTCTAACAGGTAGATTAATGCCCAGACAGTTCTGAAGAAAACATGGCTAACCTCCCTAAACCTCCTCCTCTTTGTTTCATTGCTGAGTGTGGTGTGGTATGATGTGGAACATCTCCTTGGTTAATTTGACTCATTTGCCTTTTTATGTCCCCTCTAAACCTCTTTCCCACCCTCAGCTACACCAGTGCGGCAGAAGCAGAAACAGAGAAGCCCTGGATGCTGGGAAAACACTATTCAGCAAGACAGCTGTGTTATCATTGCTGTATTGTTCACAAATCTAGAACATGACACTGTAGAAGCAGCTGTGAGAAAACGGACTATCCCAGCCAGACTCAGTACTCTTGGTTTTGTTGATAATCTCAGATGTAAATGTCCTTCGCTGGGTTTTCATAGCTGGAGTCATGTCCATATTTGAAAGGCAGATGTCATCACCTCTTCTGTGAACAGAATGGGAACAGATTGTAGTGCAGACCTACTTTGGTCCTTCCAGGAGGCATGGCACAAGGTCTCAGTGGCCACAAGACCAAGCCCTTGCAAAGTAAAACCCATACCATAGTCACTTAGGGCTACTAACAGTACCACAGGGGGTGAGGGATTGCAAGGAAGTGAATGAACCCTCAGCTGGTCCTCATCAGCTTAAAAAAATTAAACTGAAATGTACTTTCTGCTGATAGTAGTTTCTCCAGATTCAGAAAGCATCATGTCATTGCCTGGAGGAGGTAGAATCTGACTGTCATGTAAAAGGTGTAGGAGGTCAAATAGCGTATTCTGCCCAATAATTATTATATATAATAATTATATATTATAATAATATAATTTATTTTTGGCTAACAGTGTCCCTCTGGAGATCAAAACTTTTTAATGCCCAATTAGTCTGCCATTGTCCCGTCAGGAGGGACCTTCACTGAAAACAGATTCACAGAACTGGAGGGTGCATTTGATTAACATTTTGTCAGGAATTGTACTTAACAGCAACAGGCAAGAACCTTTCAGGGGGTCTTTCCCACATGTCATTCTGCTGTTGATGAAACTGTCAACACCTCTAGAAAGAATTCACTCTAGCAGTTTACAAAATAACACTGTTTATTAGTGAAAATTGTGACAAGTGAGCAAAGATTCATAGTAGTTGGTGATAGAGTCTAGCTACAAAAACACATCTAAAACCATGTAATAACAGTATAAGGCAAAGCATAGGCAAAAACTCTAAAGCAAAACAATTTACTAAAAATACTAGGAATGAAACAAAAGCAAGATCTAATGTCTAAAGCAAGCAATTAACGCACATAGGTTACTGCTTACCCATAGTGGTGTCCCTATATGAGGTGAAGCAGAAAAGTTTAGCCTGTCAACTACCCCAACAGTGTGGTGGAAAACTTAACCCAATTTCTCCTTATTCTCAATCTCTTTTATATTATTTTTTTAGTTTTCGGGGGAAAATTGAGGTGCTATAGTCAATAAATTAAATTTGCGGTAGTGTGACAGGTATCTATTGTTTTTTGATGGATAGCTGGCAGAGGTGAAAGGCGTCACAACATGCCCATTCAGCAATCTTTTTGCAAAGAAAGGCTATGGCATCTTCGTATCACCTCATTCTTCGATGTACAGGTCGTTAGAAATGTACAGGGAACCTGTGAGACAACATGACCTTGGTAGAAACTGCAGCTGGAGTCTCTGTTTACCACTAGGAAATGGCAGCTGGTCCTTCCTCTGTGAATCCTATTCTGTTTTAACTTCTGACTTTATCTGTACTCCACATTGACATAAGGCAGACATTGCTTAGCAGTGTCTAATAGGCTGTAAGTACATTTACTTCTTTTTAACCTAGTGTCTTTTCTGAGATGACCCCAAGCTGCCAATGTCAAGACACTTTGTCAATGTCATCCTCCCAGCTGTTTTCTGAGCATGACAAAATGAACACAAATCACTCAAGACAGGGCCATCAAATGCTTTATGTAATGCCCATACTTTGTACTTATGAACATTATTTGCTGTTAGTATGATGTAAGGTGTGTTTTCTAAAATTAGGCATTAGGATAATTATGGCTGTTCAGTTTTGCAAAACAAATTTCTAACCTTAACCATTTGAAATGTACAAGTGGTTTTAGGATTTGGAAATTACATTGGGACTTGGGACTTCAAAATAACAGGTGGATTTGTCCACGCAAATTATACTAATTTCAAACATGGCTGAATGGCTCAATGCCTTGATTAATTTTGGAAAACTTTTTGTCTTTGTAAATTAAAGCCTAATACTAACTTGTATTTGATTTCAGCTTAAGTTTACTTGCAGATGTTTCAAACTGGTAAGGCAAGACAATACTGCCTAACCTTCTGTTCAGTTACTTTGCTTCTCCCCAGTTGCTTTTCCTATTTATGCTAATAAGCAAAACACTAATAATGGCTTTTTAAGCATTATTTTGTTCCTAAGAACCAAAGCAAGGTCTGCCGAGTTTACTTAACAAGACCCTTTCTATTTGAGAACACGAGTACATGCTGCATAATTGTGAAACATGGCTACTGAAAGAAAAATCATCGACTTGACAAGTAAGGGGTTGAGAAGGTCTATAAACTCTCTTTTGCCCAAATCAGCAATGTGGTCAACAATAGTGTGTTGTATTTTCATCTTCATTTGCATCTATTAGCAGATACACAGGCAAAACAAATTCGCTTTTGTGGAGAATGAATTATGTAAATGTAATTTATAGTTTTAATTTTGACTTGTAAATTTAATCCGCTCAAATATAAAAAGATTTTCATGCACTGAATATTCCTGAGATTGTTTAATACACTTAAAATAAATGTAGAGCAGATGACAAAAAAACATGTACTTTATACCGCAAAAGATTTTTTAAAACAATCATTTAAGTGCCTAATTGATATTTAATACCCAAGAATTCTAAAATATTAATTGTGCAATCTACACAGGTGGCAAGTATTGATGAACATAGAAAGTAGATTGCAAATGGGCAATGCAAAGGCACATTATAAATGTTGCTGTATTAAAAAAACACAACTTGCCATGAAATGAGAAATTTATACTAAAGAGAATTTGTTTCAAGTCTTTATCTTTCAAGTTTCATGAAGGCAAAGGTCATGTAATATTGCAAAAAAACTTTTGTTTGAAAGGATTTATGTTAGTAATACGCCATAAAATGCTTATTCAACAACAGACAAATGCAGTAAGGCTCATCCAGCCGCAAACCCTACAGTGAGGTTGCCATGGTGTAGCAGTTGGGCTACCCTGTACTTCTCTTTCCTTTGAACAGCAGCTGCTTCAGCTTCTGAGCTGACCTATGCCTCACAACTTATTAAACTCTATCAGGGGAAACTAACTTATCTATTTGGCTCTAAAATTCAAAAAAGAAATTTGACTGGATGAAATAAGGTAAACAAACCTCTTAAATGAAAATGATACCAATTTTTTTCCTTGATATGGAAGGCAAAGAGAAGAAAGAAAAACACCTCTGTAATTGCAAGTTCTCTGATTTTCTGAAGTGCAATTTCAATTATGTCGGGAACTATATAACATGCTTTTTTACAATTGGTCCTCTTGTCTTGCTTTAGCCAAATCTTCTTTATCCTCAATATTGGATTAGTTTGCATTTAGACTACAACCAAAAACATTGTGTTATTTTTCTGAGCACTGTTTTTCAAAAAATTGTGGTTTGCAACTTCAGCTTAATGCAAAGCTAGTAGCTGAACACTGTTTAACCTTTACTATGTGTACTGGTTTGGGGGGGCTCGGATCGCGGGAGGTCAAAGGGGGCATGAGGCTTGGGGGTGTTCTTGGATTTTGAGAGGGGGAAGAATGTAAGAAACTCCACTTACCTGTTTAGTAAAATTCTGTTTTCCTTAGAAGCTGGGACTAGGGATGTCCTCGCTTCTGCCTGCTGTTCCTAGAGTTGAGACAGCCAGGGCTGGTGCTGGGAAGGGGAGCTGCTTTCGGTGGGGCCACTCCCCCACCACCCCCCCGGCTGGGACTTGGGTGGTGGGCTGCGGGGGGTCCTTGCTTCAGCTGCTCTCCTGAAATTCAGGGAGGAAAGCTGAGATCGGGGCGTGGGACGGGACGGGGCCGGGGTCGGACGGCAGCACCTTCTCGTTTCTCCCGGGGCCATCTCGGGATGGAGTGGGGCCAGCACCAGTCCTGGTCTCCCCAAGGCCAGGGCAGTCCCAGGCTGGCCCTGGCCGGGAACCTGAGCACGGCCACCACTTTTGGACAGCGACGGAGGGCCGGCCCTGGCACCGTGTTGGCGCTGGGGTGTCTCTAAGGTGCTGCAGCCGTGAAAACGAAGATGGCGGGCAGGACTGAAANGAGAGCCATTTCCAGCTTGGCAAGCAAGTAACCCTTCAGAGAGGTGGTGGGAGGGAGCTGTTTTCATTTCTTTTTGTGTTTTTCAGAGAGCCTGAAGGGCCGAGAAGTGCTTCCAAGGAGAGAGGGATGGGAGAGAGGCAGCTTTTCCTACCCTTCCCCACTGCTTTTTTTTCAGCTAGTCATTTAGCTGAAAGGAACAGTTCCCTTTTTTTTTGTTTTTTCCCTTTTTGTGTTTTTTTTTTTTCCCTGCATGTCAGGTGATCCTCTGTGTAATTCTGGGGTCCCTGTGGGTTATCCCTACTTCCCTAATTTAAACCCCCGTAATAAACTGTTCACCTGCTGCAACTCTATTCAGTTTTCCGTCACCTTTATTGAACCTGCCCCCTAGACAATAAAAGTGGTCCTAAACCACCACACTATGTTTCTAGACAACAGGTCACAAGTCTGAGGAAATCAAAACTCCAACCAGACACATAAGATCCAGGCTTGATGAAATTAAGGCAAGCTACTGGTGGGAGAACTTCTGTAACTTGATAAAGATACTTTTAAGGTTGAAGGTGCTGAGTCTGCTCATAAAGGAAATAAATTGATTTGAAATTAGGGTTCTGTCATTACTACTGAAAAAATTAAAATGTAAAGAGTTAGGGTACAGGGCGGAAAATCTGTAAGGTGTTTGAACACTTGGCGCTAGACTATAATGATGTCAGGGCTTGAAAAGGATGGAAATGCTTCTGACCTGAAGGAGCGATGCCCAGGAAACATTGTGTAGCAGCATCAGTTTGTTTGTATTTACATGCCGAATTGGTGTTTCAAGGCAAACTATGTGCAAGGATTGTGGCATACACAAGCAAAATTCAAGGGGGTTCTCTCATTCTCAGGGTATTGAATGGCAACCTGACAGTCAATCACTATTTAGTGGACAAATTTATTGAAGACAATCGGCGATTTTTAAGTAAATATGTAAGTAGTTCCCTATATACACTATGTTCACTGAAGTGTGAATTAATTTAAATTTTATATTGCACAGTCTAAAAAAGGTGAGTGCATGTGAACTGAAGGTGCAGTCACTTAATTTGCTCTTAATTTCTCTTACATAAAAAGAAACAATTACCTGCAGATGATTATTGTACATTGAAGCTTAGATGTGTTTCATTTTTTTAGTAGACATAGAAGTTGAATAAGTCAACTGCAATGACAAATTATCTTATTACATTTTGGCTTCTTATATGAACAAATCCCATCTTGGAATTCATGTCATCTGTTAAAAAGTAAGAGAAGAAAAATAATCGTTTTAATACAAGACTGTTCTTCAAGGCTCACTGAAATAATTCAAGGCTTACTAAATTACTCTTCTGCTAAAATTAAAGCAGAACTTTATGATTTCTCAAATCTTATTAACAGTTCGGACAGGAACTACAAAAGAGCCTTTTAAGTGCTCCAGCAGCTAATTAATTCATTAATAATTTTGGAATAGGGGATCTGCATCATGTTCTTGAGGTTTTTTTCTGAATTGATGTTGGTCATCATTTAAGTGGGACTTATACAACCTTCTTGTATAGGTCACAATATTTGGAAAAGTTTTGAAAATTCTGGCACAGAACACTGTCAAAGAATTCAAAGGCTCCAAACATTTTTTTAAACTACTCTTATGTTATGAGAACTGTATACTTTCTCTGTAGCAGAAGCAGCTGAGGGTAGGACTGAGGATGAAGATTAGCTCAGCCACGCTAAGTGGAGGAATGGAGACTTTTCAAAAGCTGAGAGCCCACACTATGCCTGAGGGAGAGGAGCATGCTCACAGCAGTGTATGAAGGGAAAAAAGAAGGGCTTCTCATTACATTTCTTTTAGCTATTATAAAACTTATAATTTTACTTGTACAAGAAAGAAACAAATTCTTCACAGAACAGGGCTCCTAAGAATTAAAAGCTGTTAAGAAAATTTTTGGTGTGTTAGTTCTGCCAGAGACCTTATATGTCTTGCCAAAAACCTGTCAGGAAATCTAGTATTATATTAGTGAACTATCCTAATCACTCCTCTGTGGCATGGGCAACTTAGTAAATTTGCTGTGCTCAGCAGTGAGTGGCGTAATGCCATTTTAGTGTGGTTCCTGTGAAGTTGCTGAAAACTGACACCATGCAGTGCCTCACTAGACTAACTGTATGTAGCTTAGGTTTCTCCTCTCTTCCCTACTCCTGACAAGGATCTCTCACTCTCTTTGGCTATATAGAACAGCCAGCATTCTCCATCCCCATCTTCACTTGCAGGACAGGCCTGTGGTGTCCCTGCAAATCACCTGGTGTACATGGACTGTTGGGCCTGGCTGAGTTACAGTTTATCCTCTAAAAAAAAGAAAAAAACCCCAGAACCTCCAGAAACCCAAAGCTGCAGTTCAGTATTGCAGCAGACAATTTTGACATTGACTATTGCTTAGTCAATTGCTTTGTTTATTTTTTTATTTAACAGATTTCCTTGAAGGATGTTTGAAACAACTTCTTTCCGTAAGTAAGGCATTTAGATGCAGGATTTGTAATTTATTTACAAAATTCTCAGTTTATCACCACCAGTGTGTCTGCAAGAATTAAAAATTTTAGCTAATGTCTTTTACCTAGTATGTAAACTGTTCCTTGAATATGGTAAGGATTCTGGTTTACTCTTACATTTTCAAGCACAAGATACAAAATCAGTTTGATTTTCACTCCTTTTAGCTAACAAAAATTTGTTACCTCTAAGAGAGATGAAAATTTGAAAGTCAACACAGTGATCTTTCAGTATGAGTCATTATTAGAGAGGAATTAGATCTTTATCTACAATAAAAAAGCCTCATATTTATTGCTGACAGTGTTTAGCAACTTCATGTCTGTTAATCACAACACAAATGCTTTTTCTGCTTTGGAATGTCTCATTGTGTTTCAGAATATCTAAGAGTGTCATGATATAACTTTGGAATAAAAAATTAATAATGTTTCTGTCATGTCAATAATTGCCTACCTATAAGGGAAAGCTTGTTAACAGCATGAAAGACAGAATCCCCAATGCAGCTAAATAATTTTATTATTATTCCCAGAATTTTGAAGGTATAATATTGAAATAAAAGAACCACTAATTCTGGCAATTGTCTAAAGCTGTTCTAGATAAATTATATTAATAAATGACTTACTAAAATAACTGTGCATAAAATTTCTTCTTTGGAAAAACAAAACAAAACAAAACTAGAATTGAAGAAAAAACATTTTAATCACCACACCCCTAAATGTAGACAGCTAATCTTGGAATTTTTAAAGCTCTGTGTTCCTGGGGAGAAGATTTGCCCAAAGAAAAACAAAATGGACCGATTTTCTGCATTGTTATCAACAGAGCTTTCACGGAATGGACTATTATATTTATAGTAGATCTAGTGCCCTTGAAACACGCTGGACTGTCAGATTTCAGGACGTCAAAGAACACAAAAAAGGGGCATGTAACACGCACATCATGAAGTCAGTGCATTTTTGCAGGGAACAGTCTATGCTTGTAGCGCTCTTGCTATGGAACTTAAACGAAAGCCTGTCCCATGGGAGCCAGTGATCCACAGCACGTCTAACTTGATCAGGCATTATGTACTCACCATATCCCTCAGGCTGTGCTGTGCCATGCCACATGCCTCTCTCAACCCCAGGATGGTTCCAGCACACTGTGATGCTGGAGGAACCTGCAAACAGCTACTGCTCAGCACTGCCCTGACTCCTCTGTGGCCTTGTCGTTATCTAACAGTGAGGCTAGGAGTTCTTGTAAGGAAGTTATACATTACTTGAATCACAGAAATAGTTTCTCCCCATGGACAGGATCTGCTTTATATACTATGCCATGGGAAAATCCATAGGGGCTCTATCTTATGCTGCACAAACATGGGGTGCCCAGAATCTGAGAGGATATAAGATGCAACTCACTATCTCTATTCCTCTTCTTAGTCTGTCTTGTTCAAGCAGGTGTCTTACTAAGCCATTTGTTGTGGCATTTCTTATTGAGATTCAGAAGTATCCCTGCACTGGCTCATTCTCACCTCACCCCGCTTCCTATCCCTGTGCAGACCAACTCATAGCTTAGCCAGCCAATAGCTCTAGAGAAAGTGTCTTGATACTTTGAAAAGGTGTATTTGTCAGTAGAAATTGAAATAAAACTGCCTCAGTCTTTTCCACTAGACAGTCATCCACAACTTCAACTCCAGACTGCCTGTACCAAACTCAGCACATATGTGGACGTGAACAGCTCTGCATCACCCTATAAACATTTGTAAGCGTGGCAAATCATCTCAGTAACAAAGGTCCCAGATGTATTAGAGTCTCACAGCACCAGATGCTTGCAAAAGGGGATAAGAATGGCCCAAATAGGAGTGTTTGATTTTTCTGTAGGTAGTTGTATTTTGGGGTAGTCTTTGACTCAGTAAATCTTTACACATTCAAAAGTACGCAGAAACAAATCTTCATGTTAAATAACATGTTTAAATGCTGTATATTGCTGACATTGAAGAGAGCACATTCTTAGAAAATGGAACCTGAAATGAATTTTGTCTTCTGCATTTTCATGTTCTCTCTCAATTTCGTAGCTTTCATTTAAGTAATTTTTGTTTTGGAAGGTGCCAGGTTAAGGTGAAAACCAGCTCAGCAGTAATTTCTACTTCAGGCACTTCAGATTATTAAGTACTGACTTTTCTAAACTGAGCTCTGTTGCTCTGAAATCCATGAGTGACAACATTAAAAATGCTTTTCTCTAGAAATCTAGCATTTACATATGCAAGAAATAATGATGAAATACCTCCCCAAAAGCTGGCAAGGAATGGCATCCTGATATATCCTCTGATGAGGTGTTATTTTGAAGCTAGAAGCCAGAAAGCAGAGTTTAGAGGTATTGTTATTTTCAGATTGCTCTCCAGATGGCACCATTTGGGCATGATAGGATGGGAGAAAGCAGTCTAAAACAAAACTAAATATGGGTGTGTTGGATTCTGTCATCCAAGAAAATAAGGTTTCCTTTAAGATAAGTATCTTTATATCAGGCCCTCAGAGCTACCGCAAGCTAGTACACTAAGCATATACCAGTGTTGCAGGTGCAACTTCCAAGATGGATGATCAAGCTAGGAAATCTCCTTAGTCTGAAATTTGAAGGCACAGATCACTACTTGTCTTAGAATGTGATTTATTAATTTTACAGAAATCAAAATCAGAGGAGGGGAGAGGAGGTGAGGGGAGAGAAGACTGTTAGAAGGGACCTGCAACAATCATCTGGTGCCACTGCACGACCACTTTAGGGCTGACCAAAATTGAAGCATGTTGCTAAAGACATTGTCCACATATGCCTCCTAAACATTGACAGGTTTGGGGAATCAACATTATTTGGGCCCCAAAGTGGGAGAAAATTACCAGCAGAGGGTCTGGTCTGCAGATGAGTGTTTCCATTCCACAGAGGATGGGGCTGACAGTCCTGTAGTACCCTGGGCCCTCCATCGTTCCCTTAATGAAGACATGAGTGACATTTTCTCTTTTCCACTCCTCAGTAGCCTCTGCCACTTGTCATAACTTTTGAAAGGGACTTCAGAGTGGTCTCTCCATGATCTCTTTCAGCTCCCACTGCACTAACCCATAAGGCCTTAGACTTGCATGTGTCTAATTTGTTTGAGTACTCCCTAACCTGAACCTCTGCACCGAGGGGTAAGTCTTCCTTGCTTCAGATTTTCTCATAGGTCTCTGGGGCCTGGCTATCCTGAGGATAGGATCCTGCTAGTAAAGACCAAGGCAAAACAGCAGATGGGTTTTGGCTTTCCTAACCCCATTCCTGCACGTTTGAGCAGTGTCTCTCAGTTCATAAATTTAAATTCTTCCTTTATGTGTCTGAGTTTTGTTATGAGTTCTTTGTTCATCTGAGTAGGTATTCTGCCACCTCAGCTTTAATACCTGCATGTTTTTGAGCTTGAAGGAAGTAGTCCTCAGATATCAATCAATACAACTGTTGTAGTTATATCTTGCACATTGTTAGCCTTTATTATAGACAATAGGAATTTTTAAAAAAAAATTTAAATAAAGAATACAAGAGAAAATGATCATAGTATTTGAACACCAACACAATGACTATCCATATCACTAGTAAAATAGTGAGAAACATCTGTATTTCCTTTATTTTTTTACATGCTGCAGTCTTGATAGCGCTTGACTTAACATTTTTACACTTTTTATAATTTAAATATTGGAATATTGACCTTTTTAGATTTGTGTAATATTTTGACCTTTGTAAAGTCACCATTTATTAGTAAAATACATTGATTAAACAATAAATAAATAACAAGCTTCATTCCAGAGCCCTGGTTTTCTCTAGGGCTCAGTCTTGTGGCCAGCCCAATTGAAATATGTTCATGAACGTGGATGAGAGATCAAATGCACCCTCAGCAAGCTCACATGTGACACCAAGTTGATTGGGAGTGTTGATCTGCTGGAGAGTAGGAAGGTTCTGCAGAGGGATCTGAACAGGCTTGATCAATTGCATGAGGGTCAGGAGAGTGAAATGCAGGGTCCTGCTGTTGGATCCCGTGCAGTGAGGCTAGGGGCAGAGTGGCTAAAAAGCTTCCCAGTGCAAAAAGACCCGGGGATGCTGGTTGACATCCAGATGTACATGAGCCAGCAGTGTGCCCAGGTGGCCAAGAAGGCCAATGGTCTCCTGGCCTGTATCAGCAATAATGTGGCCAGCAGGACCAGAGTGGCGATTGGTCCCCTGTACTTGGCACTGGGGAGGTTGCACCTCAAATCCTGTGTTCAGTTTTGGGCCCCTCACAAGAAGAAGAACCTTGAGGTGCTGGAGCGTGTCCAGGGAAGGGCAATGGAGCTGATAAAGGATCCGGAGCACAAGTCATATAAAGAGCTGTTGAAGGAACTGGGAGTGTATAGTCAGGATAAAAGGTTGGTCAGAGACTTTTTCACCCTTTACAACTACTGGAAAGGTCAACTGTTACCAAGGTCAGGCTCAGTCTCTTCTCCCAGGTAACAGTGATAGGACAAGAGGAAATGACCTCAAGTTACAGTAATGGAGGCTTAGTTTGGATATTGGGAAATACTTCTTCGCTGAAAAAATTGTCAAGCATTGGCTGCACAGGGAAGTGACAGAGTCACCGTTCCTGGAAGTGCTCAAAAAATGTGTGGATATGGAATTTGAGGAAATAATTTAGTGGTGAACATGGCAGCGTTGCTAACTTAATGGTTGCAATTGATGGTCTTGGTGATCTTTTCCAACCTTAACAATTCTATGATTTTGATTTGTGATGCACTGTCAAATAAAAGGACAAGAAATTGAATGACCGGTTGAGTTTTTCTAACTCTTAAGATAATTGAATTTAAATACTAGGACACTGTGATATTGAAAAGAATGAGAAACAAGGAAAAATAATATGCAGAAGTTTCAAATTAAACCAATATTTAATGATATAATTATAGGTTTTGAAGTATCTCTAGGTATCAATTTACATTTTAATTTGCAGACTTCAAGTACAAACTCTCATGTTGAATTGATATCGTTGTCTTTGGAAGTATTATTTTGAAGAACTGACTGTCTGAGAAACAATATCATTAAGAGTAGCCTGCATTTTACACAAAGAAGCTCATTATTTAAGAATTAAATAACATTAGAACTTGCTTCCATGAGCTCAAAAATACCATGGGAAAATCTGCTGTTGCAAAGAGTATTACTCATTCTGACCACCTGCTTTGAAAATCCTCTGCCAAGTCTCTTTATGGTCAGTTTTCAACCCTTAAATGAATTAAGAAGCATCACTCCTTCAAAACATTTTCATTATGAAGGTGGGAAAGAGTGCTTACCACCTCATATATTGATTTTCTCTGTTTAGAAGCATTTAGAACTTGCAACTCGCTTTTAGTTGACTCATATGATACCTGCAGATATTTAGAATTTCTTAAACGCAAGCCATTTTTACTTAGTATCTTACCAAAAAAAAAAAAAAAAAAAAAAAAAAAAAAAAAAAAAAAAAGGATTTGAGCATTCTCCAGACAGCTAGATTTCAAGTCAACCCCACTGAGTAGAATATTTTAATACCAAGATTGAAAACAGACTAGTTTATAAACTTACAACAGCTATTTTTAAAATTATTGTAAAGTTTTTCATGTTGTAAAGCTAATTACAACATGAAAAATTACCCAAATGATTTGTCTGCAGTATTTCATCTTTTTACCAGACAAGAATATAGCTGTGTTTCCTTACGCAGGTAGTTATAGCTCTAAAAAATGTTGGAAATTTAAAAAAGAAAAGTGGTTTTACTTATTTGTGACTAACCTCTGTGTATACGACAGCAAGACAAATCCATTTTCAGTGTTTGCACATCACCTTTAATAAACCACTATTAATCATGTTCCTGCTCCTATAAGAGGACAGAAAGGTGATAGACTTACAATATACTATTCTGCTCAGCAAAATAAACTTTAAGGCTAGTGATCCTCTTCTTATGAAAGTCAGTATTATTTTATCAGGAGCTGCAATGATGGCAGTACTTTGTCCCTTACAAAGAAAACTGCTGCAAAGCAAGAAAGAAATCTAATAATGGAAAAGAACCAAATAGTCAACATATAATGATCAATTCTTCAATCTCTTAATTAGCTATACAGTACACCATATGAGGCTTTCCCTGCCCTTTCCAGTATGGTACATTAATAAATAGCCTTCCTCAAAAAAATACAACTAAAATGTACTCAAAGACTAACTGGATGTAGTTAATGAAAGAGAATGTAGTATAACATATGCATAAGGAGTTTCTCTTTGCATTTAAACAATGGTTTGAAATTGTCTGGTTCACCTGCATGTGTGTATATTTTAAATGTCATTGGCAAAAGAAAATTGATTAAATGTAATGCTATAGTGAGCAGGCGGCTGCAGCACATGGGTTCACAATATAACAACAGATGGCACAGGTTAAATCTATTTATTAGCAGTCACTTGGCAGTGAGACTGAACAAGAGAAAGAAAAGAGACAAACAGATGCCAGGTGTAATATAATAACACTTGATATAATAGTTCCACTAAAATACATTTCTTTTTTTCCTCTCTCTTACTCAAATTTCCCTTCCACCAGAAATTTTAAAAAATCTACCTTTTCTGATTAGGAATTTTTGAAAATCTGCACAGCTTTAACTACTGTTAACTACTTTCATACTAAACTCCTTCCCCTCTTTATTGTACCACTGCACGATAGTTCTTTCAGAATTAGGATTTAATTTTTCACAGACATTATTCTAGCTTTCTCTGTGAAATTCCTGAAGAGATTAAAAAATGTTTATGGTGTTTTAACTTTGGTTTGAACCTCAAAATCCTAGTAAGTCATATGGTGGTTTGTGTGTTCTGAAGATAATTATCCTAGTATTGTTCCCTTAAGAGCAGTGCACTTTTTTTTTTTTTTTCAGAGGATAAGACTGCTAATTCTGGTGATAACAATATGATGATCATCCCTCCGGTCTTTTTCCCCTCTTCTTTCAGAGGTTTGGTGTTTGGGAGGTTTAGGAAACAGGCTAGCTTGGTTACTGCTGTGGGTTAGCAGATGTTTTTTAAATTTTTTTCCTTTATAAATCAGATTAAATAAAAGGTCTTTTCTGCTCTCATTCCCCCTCTTTTCCCTCCTCACGACTAGGACTGGGGAGTTTCAAGCTGTGGTGGACGAGCTGCTTCACCTCTCACTGGCAGCACTGGTGGGCATTGGGCAGAGCTGGCAGCAAGGCAGCTTTTGTGTGTTTTTTTTTTTTTCTGTGCGGCAATGGCACTGCCAGGAGCAGAGCAGCAAAGCTGAGCTGAGCTCATGGTGCTTTTTGAAGGCAGGCAGCACAGTGGCCGCATCCTGTGGGGATGGGATGGGATGAGCTGCCCTCAGGAACGGGAGGCAGCAGAGCTGCTGCCAGGTCAGACCCAGGGCTCCCACTGACACTGGGCTCGACATGGCAGGATGCGGGGCCTGGGGGTGCAAGCGGTGCCCGGGGCCCGCAGCCTGCAGTGCCAGGACAGCTCCCCAGCCCTGGGTAGCACCCTTGCTGTTGCGGGTGCTAGTGGTGGCCCAGCTGGCCCTGTGGCAGGATGGTGGTGGCCTGACTGCCCGGTGCCCTGGCTGTGCTGCGCCTCCACCCTAATACTGGCGGTGGCTCAGCAGCAAGCGGCATGGCGAAGGCATTTCCCGGCACCATGTTCTTCACCATGTGTTTCGGCTTGGAGGCTTTGGAGGCAAAGCCGGGGCGGGATGGGCACCAGAGGGACCAATGGGAGGCTGGCAAAACACTAGTGATTCCCTTTTTGGGCAGGCTGGAAGGAAGCGCTCAGGCGCTAAGATAGGGAATTCTAGGAGGACCTGGGAACCCTATATAACCAGATGAGTTCTCAGCCAGGCTTTCTCTTGTGTCTGGAGCCCATGGGAGAAGGTACTCCCTCGCTGCCCAGGGTTCCAGCATCCCCCATCTTGAATCCGTCACGTGTTTCACCAGGTCCTTCAGCCGCAGCTGCCGCTCCTGCCTCAGACCTGCTGCTTTCCTGCTGTGAATTTTGGTGATTCATTTGGTGAGCTCTTGGACCCTTCCCATCTCCAGCAGCTGTCTCTCTGCTCCTGCAGCGCTTTCCCAGAGACTAACCAGTGGTGGATAATGGGCGCACATCCCCATTCATCATCATCGTTACATCCATCATCGTTACCTCCCTGCAGCCACTAGCGCCCCCTGCTGTTTACTTCAGCCAACTGCACTTTAGGACACTGAAACAGAAAACAAGGGGTTTTTTATTCTGTTTTGCCTGGTGTGGGTGGGATTTGTGCATGTGGGGTTTTTTGGGGGGGTTTGGATTTTGGTTTGAGAAGTGATTGTTGGTTTTCCTCTGTGGGTTTTTTCCCCTTCCTAATTTTTAATTCAATTTTTTCTTCTACTTCATATAATATACATATATATCATATTTTAGTAATAAAAAAATTCTTATTTCTTTAATATGTCTTGTATCTCCAATTTATAAAATCATATTTTTTCCTCAAACCAGGACAGTTACCATTAAGTCAATCTTACCTCATATACTTTCGTAAGTGTAAATTTAATTCAGAGTGATACTGATTATAGAAACTGTACAGAAATTGTATCCTGGCCTTAGTCAAACTAAATTACCATTTCATGTGGTGTCACACTCCATTATTGTTTCCAGGGAATGGGTGCTCCCTTTCACTTGGTGGCTTTCACAGGCGGCTCTTTGTTAATGAATAGTAAGAGCTGAAAAAACCTACAGAAGTCTCAGATGGCTTCTTCTGCATTGTAAAAAGATATGTGGATTGATAAATTCACTACGATGTGCTATTATCCACTATTCAGTTTTACAATTATTGAACACCTGGCATGTGGAAAGTAACACACCTGTTTACATACCATGTTGATTTCTAGCAAGCAACAGAAAGCACACCACTTTTACCCTTTTAGAGGAGATAAAAACATGAAAGAAAAATAATTTAACTCAAGAGATACAGTTTTAAATGTTATCATTGACGACTGTGTATTATACCTTTTCTTAAAATTGTTTATATGAGGCTTCCTTATGGAATTGAAAGAGATTAACAAGGATTCTGAAAAATCAGTTTATTTCAAGTCTACAAAATAACAAGGAGATAGGTCAGAGGTGTAACACTGCAGGTGGTTATAGCCAGAGAAAGGACATTTTGTCTAGCTGATATTATCCAGTAGAGTTCGATCAAGTTGATTTCAAATATAATTTAAAAAACCCCCAAACAAACCATCTCCTCTGTAAATTGCAGATACAAAAGCTTGATAATATTTGTTTGACCTGTTAGCTGTTGATGGTTGTGTTTTTGTCTCCAAACCTAACGTTTTCTATTTTAATGTGCAAGCTAGAAAATACAAAGAAATATATAGAAATATCATGTTCAAAAGTCAACAGTATCTTGTAAAAAATGAAATGCTGAGTGAAATTAAAAGGAATCCATTATTTGTTTAAAACAGCCACTGAAATCTCCAGACATTCACTAAAAGCAACAGAACCTTTCCATACCAAGTAGTGTATTGTGGTGGTTTGATCCACCTTTTAGCATTCAGGGGGCTGGTTCAATAAAAGTGACGGAAAACTGAATAGAATGGTCAGCAGGAGAACAATTTATTTGAATTTGAATTAGAGAGGTAGGGTAACCCACAGGAGACCCTAGAATTACATTGAGGGACCCCCAACATGCAAGGAGAAAAAAAACCACACAAAAAGGAAAAAAAAAAAGAAAGAAAGGGAACTGTTCCCTTCAGCCAGGTGACTAGTTGAAAGAAACAGGGAGGAGGGGTAGGAAAAGGTGTCTCTCCTTTTCCCTCTCTCTGAAGGACTTTGGGCCCTCCAAGCTCTCTGAAAAACACAAACACAGGTGAAAACCAGTTCCCTCCCTCCCCAGTCCCAAGGATACTTGCTAGCCAGCTGGAAACGGCTCCTGAGAGAAATGGGTGGACTCCCGCCGTGGGGTCTGCAGGCGCTGGACACTGGGGCTGTGATCCTTCTCCTCGCAGCGGCAGCC
>VXBA01005911.1:57571-91072 GCA_013399895.1 Serilophus lunatus | reverse complement strand
CCCTGTGCTCCCGGGAACGGCAGAGGCGGGGGGGGCTAGAAACCGCCCCCCAGCCCCAGCCTTGAGGGCACCAGCCCCGATCCCAGCTTCTTTCCCCAAACCCCAGGAGAGCAGTTGAAACAAGGGTCCTTCCCCCCTCACCCTGGTCCTGGCCGTGGCAACCCCCTGCCCTGCCGGGGTTAGGGCTGCCTTCATCTCAGCTTCCCCCCTCCCCCAGCTGCAGGGAAACAGCTTTGAGGAAAAATTGAATTTTAACTCAGGTAAGTGGGGTTTCTCTCTTACACCCCCTTTCAAAAGCCCTTTTTCAAACGGCTACATGTATTTATTAAGAACATTGATCTTTTGATCTATATGTGTCAAAGTAACCCATAACACTTTTCTAGAAGGAATGGGCAGAAAAACAAAGAGAAAACTAAAGTCTTATTAAAGACCTATGAAGAAGAAAAAAGAAAGACATCTGAAAGAAAATGTTATAAATACAGAAAAGACTCATTTATAGTGACTGTCTACACAAAACTAAAAATGTTCAATGTATTAGTAAACAAGGAAAAGTACACAACCGAATACTAAGTCATAAAATGCTTTGCATAATTAGGATCTATAAAAGTGACATTGTAAGAAGATAAACTGGAGTTTTTCAGCGCAAACTGCTGACTTTTGCACACTTGAGGATATTTCAGCTGATTTCAGTGGGCTGCTGAGAGTTGTTGTTCTGAGTTAGAGGCAAAAAGGGCACTGGTCATCAAAAGTGGGACAGAGCGACAGACAATTTGCTGCTATTCCAGCTCATAAAATGTACTGGCTAAACATAGCTTTGCCTTTATATTATCCTCTCACAGGAGAAAGCATGTTTTTGATTTTCTTTCCTATTTCTGCCTCCCAATCTACCCTGTCTATAGGATCTATAGAGTGCGTGGAGCCCGGCAGCAAGATACAACAATGCCATAAGGGCGGGCAGGAATCAATGTCAGTGCCTCTGGCTGGCCAGACTGGAGGATTCCAGAGCTCAGCATAAGTACATGTTCCCTTTTTCACCAGATAAAATGATTTTTGGATCAGGCTTTTAAAAATTTGATCCTATCTTTCAAAGAACAAGTAGCAATATCTGCTGTCTCTAGACATAAAGTTGTACTTGATATGCTCTTTTAATGATGGGAAAAAAATAACCAATACAAAAAAGTGAAGTTTTATTAACCATGAAAGTCGTATCTTCCACTGACACATCAAATGCATATGCATTGTCATTTTTAAGGCTTCAGTGTCAATGCAAGTTCACAAGACAATGAAGTTTTTACAAACCCTTTTAAGTAACATCTGTTCTACGGGTCATCTGGAGCCAAAATATATTTAGCAATGCTTCAGTACTTAAATGGTACCAAAAATCTTATACACTGATATTCCCCATATGGAATTATATCTTTGGCAAGTACAGTCCCAGCTTTTCTTTCAAGATGCTTGTGTCAATGGAAGAAGTGCATTGCTACATCTCAGAGGTACTGAAAGTCTGCAATAAGGTCTCCCTGAAACTTTCCCTTCTCCTGGCTGAACAGCCCCAACTCTATTAGACTCTCTTCATAGGAGAGGTGCTCCAGCTTCTCAACGTCTTCATGGCCCTTCTCTGGACTCACTCCAACGGGTCCATATCCTTCATATGTTAGCGACATCAGAGCTTGATGCACTCCTTGGACTCTCACAAGGGCAGAGCAGAGGGGGAGAATTGCCTCACTCAGCATTCTGGCCATACTACTTTTGGTTGAGCCCAGGGTGCGGCTGGCTTTCTGGGCTGTGGGTGTATACTGCCAGCTTAGTCCAGGCTTCTCATCTTCCAGCACTCCCAAGTCCTCCTCAGGGCTGGTCTCAATCCATTCTCCACCCTGACAGTATTTGAGACTGGGATTCCCCCAACCCAGGTGTAGGATCTTGTACTTGGCCTTGTTGAATTTCATGAGGTTCACATGAGTTCATCTCTCAATCATGTCAAGGTCCTTCTGGACGGCATCCTTTCCCTCCAGTGTATCATAGACTGCATCTCACAGCTTGGTGACATTGGTAAACTTGCTGGGAATGCACTCAATCCCAATGTTCATGTTGCTGAAAAAAAATGTTAAACAGTGCCCATCTGAGTAGATTCCTGAGGAATGTCACTTCTAACTGGCCTCCAGTGACAACAAGATGTTGACTACAACTCCGAGTATGACCGTCCAGCCAATTCCTTATCCTCGGAGTGATTCACATTTCTCTGGTTTAGAGACAAGGATGTCATGCATGACAGCATCAAATATTTTGCACAACCCCAGAGAGATGATATCAGATGCTTTTCCCTCACCCGCTGCAATCTTGTCAGACTTGTACCAGTAGATAACCAGAAATCATCAATTACTTCTACAAAATAAAATTCTTAAAGTGTCCTGAATGTTTTCATGTGGAAGACTCAGGACAGGCAAAAAGGAGTTTCATTTTCACTGGTTGTAGTGATTATAGTTTTCACAATGGTAAGTTTAAGAGGTTCTAGGAAAAGACAACTTTTAGCAACAGTGTTTGCAGGTTGCCTGGGTATTCTACTAAAGAGGAGGGAGGAAGAGCCAACTGAGTAACTGGCACCGCATAGTCCCAGAGTTCTCCATCAGCAACTATAGCAGTTCAGTCACCAACGAGGGTGATTTCAAAATGTTATGAAAACAAAGATTAATCAGGAAGTATTAATCAGGAAAGTAGATTTTGAGGATGCTGCTGGTGAAGCTGCATGAGAACAAAAAATAACCAGCAGAAAAATTACAGTGGGTTTCTGCTACCTACACAAAGAGGAGACCATATTCTACCAAGCTGCTAATCATCTACAGATGATTCTTCTTCTTTACTGAATACTTAATTTAACCAGTGGTTTTTCAAAGCAGATGTTCCCATTTACAGAATGCCCCCCCCACGCCCCACCCTGAGATGTCTTTACTTTTTCATCTACAATTAACACTGTTAATGTTTTTTTTCTAGGTTCTTTCAGTCTCATTTTCCTTCTGTCCTTATATTTTTCATTTGGGTGTCCATTCTACACATCTTTTCATCTGGGCTTGAGAATTTCTTTATGATTTGTTGCCAACTTTGTCTTGCCTTTTTTCCATTTGAGAAATGTCCTCTGGGTGTATTCTTCAACAAATGTTCTCCCATTCTTTTTTCTTTCCCCAGCTGTCCTTCTTAAAAGATTTGAAAGATTCCCTCTGTTTACTGCTAGGCCTGCTGTGTAGTAAGCATTGCCTACTTCCATTGAAGTAAGTTCAAGATACTTAAGAAGATACCTAGAATTTTAAGCTATTTGTGCTCCTTGAGACTGCGCTTGTCTGTACTCTAGCAGACAGACCACATTCATAAAATCAGTATAACTACAAGGAGCATGATGCCCAGACAATCATCTAACACAGCATGTCAGAGTCCAGGTTACCTAAAACCAAGTAAGAGCTTAGCTGTACAACTGCTACAGTACCAAAAATAAAGCATGTTTGATTTTCAGTGATTTCTTTTTGTCTGATACTAACTGTCGTAATTACAGGGGCTGAGGCTAGTTTATCATCACATGGGTATAAGCAAAACAGTGTAATCTATAACTTCTATGTCACTTCTGATGGACTGTTAACAATCATTTGTAGCAGCTGCCCAGGGCACACATGACACCTCAGGATTCAACAGATAAGGAAAAAGACAAAACTTGTGAGGCAGGGGAATGTTTCTTTTCATATCAATTACTTTGGTTGTAGTAACACCCCTCCAGGGAAGCATTAATGCCTTCACACTCAGCTGGAGGGGTCATCTCTGCTAATGGACTAATAATGGACCAAACTGTGCTGGCATAATAGGCAGTTACAATGACCTAGATCATCAAAGAGTCCAAAAATATCCCATGACTCACAGTGTTAAACCACCCATTATGGAACTCCCTGCCCTGGGGGAGGTACTAGGCATTCCTACTTGAACCTGAGCATATATAATCTTTGGGTTTTGCGGCTTGGATATCACTCATCAGATCCAGAGGAGAAACAGCACTTCAACAGGACTGTGACTGCCATTCTCAAGAAGACTGTGATCATTACTTGAACAGAACTGCAACCATCATCCTACTCAACAGGTTTCCTTCCCTTCTGCTTTGCACCCATATTGTGCTCAGGACAGGGTGCTGCACCACGTGCTGGTTTATACTCTGTCGTTGTGGGTTAAAACCAGTTTACTTTGTATCATTGTATGTATTGTAGTCTTTTTAGTAAATTGCAACTCTGACTTGTAATATCTCTTAAATTGGGTTAATTTCTCCCTCCAGTTTACTTTTAAACCAGCACATTAACATGTGCAAAAATTTGTAACTGTTAAAAGTCTCAAAGCTTAGAGGGGAAAACTGAAAAGGAGCACCAAATTAGTTACAAAACTAGAAACAGAATAGAGGTCTCTGTTCCCAGCCTCAACACTTACGCACTTGCCTTGGCTATAAGACTGTGAAACAAAAAGAATGAAATTGAAGATCTGAATATTTTATCCAGAAATTGATATTGCAATGCAATTTTGCCCTTGTGAAAATACTTTAAAAGTTTTGGGTTTACTCCAGTGTAGAAGAGAAACAAACTTTAGAAGCTTGACTATTATAATTAAATTCTCACCTTTTACTGGCTCCAATAATTTCATTGTTTTCCAGAGGACTACAAAACTAGATTAAAAATATTTATTCAGACAACAGTACTTTCTAGTGCCTTTTTCACCAGAGGATCTCAAGTGCAATTAATTAAGTCTTGCAATTCTGCAGCCATTAATATACGTCTACATACTACAAAAAGTACAATGTAGAGATTTAACAATTTCCCATCAAGCTAATAGCCTACCACAGAAATCGTATCTCTTAACTTTGTTCTTTTACCTGAACACAATGATTCCATCATGTTGTAGGAGCTAATGGCTATAATTACACCATCCCAAAATATTACTGTCCACAAAAGAAATCACACTCTATGTCTCAGAGGAGATAAAAGCTAAAAAGAACCTTTATTTAGTGACTTGCTATCTGTCAACAAAGAAAGTTAAAAATAATTAAGTTTCTTTTTCAAAAAATAAGCTAGTTCAGTATTGAACCATTTCCTTGGGCTAATTAGCTAAAGGAGCATGAGCCCAGTTAGTGTTTTCCCCGATCCATCCAGCAGCAAGGAAGAATATTAAACAAAGCAGGCAGACCTATCAGATCAACACAAGGCTCCAAGACAGGTGGTGTCACTGGAAAAACTTGGGGTTTTTGACTGTGGGATGGTCTATTCAACACTTGGTCTACTGATATCTGATGAGATGCCCCTTTCTCATAGGGGAAAAGGTTCTAGCACAGGAGGTAGTGGGGCTTATTGATAGAGCTTTAAACTGGATTAGAAGCAGGAAAAGGGTAAAACCAGGCCCACCACTGAAAAGCAATGAGACATCACACCAAAGCTGGAGGAACTGAGTGCTAGTGGGATCCTTCAGTGTGCTCCAGGAGGTGTTGACTATAAAGAACCACACTTGGAATGTTTCTACACCAATGTGTGTATCATGAGGAGTGAGCAAGAGAAGCTCAAACCTTGGTCCTGTCCCAGAAATAAAACATCATTTGCATAAGGGAATCCTAGTGGAATAAGCCCTGTGAGTGTTGTGCCATGTTGGATGGTTACAAGCCCTTCAGGAGGGATAGGCAGGGCAGGTGAGACAGGGGGGTGATGTTGTATGCAGTGGAGGGTCTAGAATTTATGGAGCTTGCAGTTGGCAATGGCACAGCTGGAAGCCTCTGGGCAAATATTAGGGAACAAACAAATAATGTGGATGTTTTTTGGGGGAGCCTACTATAGATCAACTAGCTAGGATAATTACATCAATGCATTATTCTTTGATCTCTAAATCAACTGTCCTTGTCCTTATGGGTGAATTCAACTTGATATATGTTAACTGGGAATACCCCATAACTGGCATAAACAGGTCCGCAGGATCCCTAAAACACCTGCATGACAACTTCATGTTATAGGTACTAACAGAACTGACTAGGAAAGGTACCCTGGATGATTTGTTGCTTGTTAACTGAGATGTCATGAGTGGTGATTGGTGGCTGTCTTGGCCACAGTGACCATGAAGTGATTGAGTTTAATATCCCTGTTAACAGGAAGAAAAGTGTCAGCAAAACCTGAGGTCTGGACATGAGAAGAGCTGACTTCAGGCTGCTCAGTGAAATAGTGAGAAAGGTCCCATGGGAAAATGTTTTTACTGGAGTTCATTAGTGCTGGTCATTTTTTAAGCACCACCCTCTAATTGCACAGGGGCAGGAAATTCCAAAATGCTGGAAGTCAAGCAGGCAAGGGAGAAGACAAGCTTGGCTGAGCAGGGATATTCTTTTGGAGCTAAAGTAAAAAAGGAAGGTCTATGCCTAGGTGGTGTGGGAGGGTCACAGAGATGCTGCTTGCCACTGTAGGGAGAAAATTCATATGGTCGAAGTTCAGTTAGAATTGAAGCTGCCAGAACCATGGGAGAAAACAAAAAGTTTTTCCAAATACATTAATGGCGAAAAGTAGTGCAAAAAATTACATTAGCCCATTATAGGATGAGGATAGTCATCTCGTAAACAGGGACAGAGGTAAGGCAGAAGTGTGTTTAATGCATCCTTTGCCTCTGTCTTCAACACTGGTGACAGATGAAGGGGTCTCAGTGCTCTGAGCTGGAGGACCATGGCTGTGAGAATGATCAACTCTTATTGGACCCTGAAGGTGTGCAGGATCTGGTGCTCCAGATGAATCTCTGTAAGTCTATGGGCCTCAATTACTTTTGAACAGTCTTGGGCAACTGGAGCGGTCCCAGTCAACTAAAAGCTGGTTGACATTGTCCCAGTACAGGCCTGTCAGTCTCACTTCAGTGCCTGATAAAATTATGGAGATTATTCTGGGAAGTATTGAAAAACATGGAAGGGCAATGCAGAAAGTAGAGAAAGTATAGCTTCCTAAGGTGAAAGTCCCAATTGTCAAACTTAATTTCCTTTTATGACAAGGTAACCCATCTAATTGATGTAAACTTTTTGGATTTCAGTAAAGCTTTTGGTACTGTCTCTCATAGGATCCTTCTAGACAAAATATCCAGCACACAACTGGATAAACACATCATGTGGATGACAAATGGGCTCAAGGGTCCATCACAGAGGGTAATAGTGAATGGATTAACATCAGACTTGTGACCTGTCACTAGTGGGGTTCCATAGGGCTCATCTTGGGCCCTGTGTTCTTCAACATCTTCATAAATTACTTGGATGAAGGACTGGAAGGGATACGATGTAAATTTGCTGAGGATTCTAAATTTGGAGGAGGTGTTGACTTCCTGGAAGGCAGGGAAGCCCTGCAGAGAGACTTTGACAAATTAGAGGACCAGACAATCACCAACCAGATGAAATTCCATGAGGAAAAGTGCTGGATTCTGCACCTGTCATGAGGAAAACCCACATGTATGTACAAACTGGAGAATGAGGTGCTAGAAAGCTGTTCCACAGGAAGGGACCTGGGGTCCTGGTTGATGTCAAGCTGAATATGAGTCAGCAGTGCCCTGGCAGCCAGGAGGGGAAACTGTGTCCTGGGGGGCATCAGGCAAAGCATCACCAGGTGGTTGAGGGAGGGGATTGTCTCACTCTGCTCTGCAATGGTGAGGCCTCACCTTGAATATTGTGGCAGTTTTGGGCACTGCAACACAAGAAAGATATTCAGCTCTTAGAGACCGTCCAAAGGAGGGCAACGAAGATGCTATTTGGCCTGGAGAAGAAGTTGTATGAGGAGTGGCTGAGGTCACTTGGTCTGTTCAGTCTGGAGAAGAGAAGACTGAGGGGAGACCTCACAGCAGTTACAACTTCCTTGTGAAGGGAAGAAAAGGGGCAGGCACTGTGATCTCTTCTCTGTGGTGACCAGTGACAGGACCTGAGGGAATGGTCTGGAGTTGTGTCAGGGGAGGTTTGGGATGAATATTAGAAAAAGGTTCTTTACTCAGAGGGTGGTTGGGCACTGGAATAGGTTCCCCAGGGAAGTGGACACAGCACCAAGCCTGACAAGAGTTCAAGGAAAATTTGGACAATACTCTCAGGCACATAGGGTGACTCTTAGGGATGGTCCTGTGCAACAAGCAGCTGGATTTTGATGAACTTTCTGTGTCTGTTCCAATTCAGGATATTCTATGATTCTATTCTGAGTCTATTATTGTAATCAAATGATGCATCCTTTATTTATTGAATAAGAGACCACTATTTCATGTACAATGTTGAGTAATTATTCTAAAAGCATTAATCAATTTGTTAAGAACTTTTAGAGAGTAATGTAGTCTCTTTGTTGCTACCACAGTAAGATTTACCTCACACAACCATAATCTGCTCACTGATACAAATACCACATCCTTTTAGTTAATTTCAGGAAAAACATTTTAGAAGTGCTCTAAGCCAAAAAGGGATGATAAATGATTTTTAGACAGAAAATTGAAGTGGATTGATTAGAAGCAATTTTTTATGTTTTACACAATAAAAAGATGAACCACATGGTTCAAGGAGACAATTTGCAGAGCAACCTCTTCTCTCTAATTGCTGCTAGATTAATGTAGAAGCATACTCCTAAAAAGTAGAGAAATCCATTTACCCAATCACATAATTTAAGTAGTGAACAGAAGTAGTGGATTTTTCCATTACTTTTCATATTAGCATTGTTGCATTCCACCTGTGACCCTCATTTTAAGAGTGTTATGCTCTTTTATATAATTTTGTAACCATAATAAAGTTCCACTTCAAAATTTTTCAGAATAGACTAAGGACATTTAAAAAAAATCCCCATAATTAGGGACATAACCAATCTCACTAATTCCTGGTAATGTACTGTAAAACCAAATTATTTGCTAAAAGGTCTAATAAATTCTCATCTTCAGGAGCAAGAAAGAACATTTCCTCTATTTCCTTTGGAACAAGAACCAGTGACTATTCTCTTCTTACTACTTACTCTGTGGTTGTCCCAGGATCTGCAAATGGTATTGTTTGAGGGAGTTTTCAGCAGGAAATGGACAGATTTTATTTAAATCAAGATAGGATTTTTTTTTCAGTACTGCTCACATAATAATAGATAATTTATTGTTGCTGAAGAGAAAAGGCATATCCTTAGCTCCACTCACTGTAGCAAGTCACAGTACAAAGAATAATTAGATTTATGTCCCAGATGTCTCTGCTAAGGACTATTTCTGTTAATTGCTGGAACTGCATTAAAACACATCAGTAAAAACAACCTATGAGCAGAAGTTGGTTCTGTGCAATGCTTTTAAATTTCATTATTGAAATAAGATCTTGTTTTAAAACTTATTTTCAAAAATACCTTAAAAGAAAATGCAAACATATGCAAAGAAAATATTCTTCATAAATTACAATAAAAGCCTACAATATAACTAAAAGGTTCCCTAGGAGACTAAAATACTTTCATGCATTTTTTTCTGATCTTTGGATGAAATTTATTCAATACATGCGATGTGTTGTGACATGACAAAATATGTCCCGTGTTACAGCAAGACTAAATTATAGAATTTATTCAGACATAATTGCTCCAATTCTGCATTATACAGAAAGGCCACCAAAAATCTGAAAAACTATTACAGCTTTTGTTACAGGATAAATAAAATTTGTACAGAGAAAAATAGAAGTAAAAATAGAAAAAACCGAATATGTCAGCTAACATTTTTTAATTACAGCAGCTCAACTTGTAACACATTAATACAGCTAACAACATTCTCATTGCTTAATGCTCTGTTTTAAAACATGACCAGAGAAACTCGCCACTTCCTGAAATCTGTATCAACTTCAACTGCAGTAACTAAAAACAAGTTAAATATCTGCTACTTGTCCAAATACTGATTTGAATGTGTTACGAAGATACCGTAACAGCAAGGCTAGCATGGATACAATAGCCTTAGCATATTTACTGGTATTTCAGCAGTACCTAGGGTTTCAAAACAAGCCTCACAACGGGTTGATCAACTTGGTTGGGATGTTTGGGAAAAACAAAGGAGGTAGTAAATATAAATTTTTCGAAGGAACATCTTAAGTAATGTGTTGCATGTACATAAAGACAGGACATAATGCTTTTAAAATAACTAGCATCTTGGAAAAGGTCAATAGTTTTGGTCCACCTGCTGTGTATGCTGATAATCCCACTATAAATACAGGATTTACTGGCGATTTAGAGAAAATGAGCTAATCAATCTTCAAAGGAATATGACTTCTCCAAACCATTCACATCTCAGGAGAACCAAGGAACAATGAAAAATAGGCTACAATGTACTATTTGAACAGCAGGAATTGAATTAGCATAGACTGTCAAGCAAGCACAAACCTAGCTTTTAATGTGCAAAGGGATTCTGATAAGCAAGGTTTCAGATTTGCATGATGTAGATATAAATACATAAATAAATAAATAAACAACAAATAAACTGGCTTTTAAAAGCAAGTTACTTAATAGGCAACTTTTGCAAACTAAGAGGTAGTGTTTTAAAAATAGATCATGATTTTGAACGCTGGAAAGCTTCCAGTTTTCTAGTATTGGAGGTAGTCATCAGCAGTTAATGTCTTTGTGGATTCAGCTCTGGATATCACAAAGACATCCCCTTCTGCTTCGGTGACCATATCTTCTTTTCCATTTCCAGCTAATGTACAGTACAGGACACAGTCCTAAAATTAAAATTACTCAAAAAAGGCTGTTTTATATCCAAGATGCCTTAAGTGTCACTTAAGATGTCACTGCTGAGAGACAGGGGTTGTGTCAGTAGAAGTCCCTACTGTAAATAGGACTTGACCAGCAAAAATGCATTTGTCATTCTAAGTGGTAGATGCAGAAACAATACAACTGTGGATAAGCAAAAGTTTGTAGATCATAGTCCACTTTTGATTGGATAAAAACCACCTTTTAAGAAAGCCCACTCTTTCTAGATACAACTGCATCCACCTCCGGGACACCTTTAGGAATATCTGTTGGTACCCTTCAAAAGGAAAGAATTATATATTTTGACCCTAAAAGCATTACAGTTTCTTATAATTTTAGAGCCATAGAAAATAGATTAAAAAGGAGCTACCACTCATTTCTCTTATCTCTATGCTCATAGGCACTACATCTCCAGCCTGGCTGTCTGTCCTTTTTGGCCAGACCACGAAGCTTCTTTTTTTTTTCCAGTTCTCCACGTTTCCAGTCTCGCAACTTTTAGCATCTGCACATTTACCATCATCTTGCAATTCATGCCCTTTCCCACATCTATTCAATTTTCTCACTTTAGCTCTCCTCTTCTGCTTCTACATGCCCAAATTTAATTTTTCTCTATCTCTCTGGCCCTCACATTACTCTTACATGTATTTCCAGTTTTTGCTTCCTATTCTTCTGTCTAGGTACTCAGGAACTCAGGACTGTCTCTGCCCCTGGATAACCCTCTACAAAAGTATGATTTGCTGAATTTTTTATGCTTTCATTTCCTCTAGCCTCTTCCTTTTCCTTGCTTTCTTTCGAAAACTCAGGCCTCTTCACTGCATTTCCCCCTTTCTCTCAGACATCTGCAGTGCAGGAAAAACTCCTCTCCTCTTAGCTGTTGTGCTAAGGGCCGGAGTGCAACTGGTGCAAATGACAGCAATTATAGGGAAAGTCCTCAACAGTCATTTCAGTTTCGAGAGGCAGCACACAATGTGCAATACAGTTAAAGCAGAAAGCCTTTAAAGGGAGGGATTATGTGTGTAAAGTGGTTACCATCAGAGACTCTACTTATAATGGATTTTCTAGAAATATAGAATGCATACCGGAGTAAGATGACACTGTTGCCTCTCTTCCAGATTTTATGTGGTTACCTGAAATAAAATAAAAACCTGAATCCTTGACTTTAGAAAAGTGAGTGTGGAGGAAAGTTGGAGAGTATTCATCCTCAAGCTTGAATATCAAAAAGTAAATAAAAAAACTTCTAATATATTTGAGATGTAATATAAAAAATGCCAGTTTCCTGCTTCTTGGAGCAGAAATCCCAACTCTACTCCCACTGTTGTTTTCCCATTGTATTTTTATTCATCACTCAAAATGCAAGAACAAGGACGGAACATGTAGAAAACAGCTATGTTCTGATAATCTTCATCTTGTGAAATTCGTAGCCTCATTTGTCTTCAAGATTGGAAACAAAAGGGCAGAAAACCAGCTCTTGCTGAACAAAGAATTTATTCTACTTGATTTCTAGTGTCTTAAAGGGCAGACTTGGAAGCAGCAATAAGTTGCTGGGGTACTCAGCCCCCTGAGCTGGAAGACAGGAGCAGTGAGCAAAATGAAGCATCCATAGTCCAAGAGGGAATGGTCAGTAACTTACCACATCACATAGACACATACAAGTCTATGGGACCAGACCACCTGAGGGTACTGACAGCTGGTGAAAGTGCTTTCCAAGCTGCTTTCCATCATTTGACATCAGTTCTGACTGACTGAGGAGGCCCCAGAAGGAGGCTGGCCGATTTGATGCTCATCTACAAGAAAGGCCGACAGAAGGAGGACCCGAGGAACTACAGACCTGTCAGTCTGAGTTGGTTCCAGGAAATGTCACGGAGCAGGCAGATCATCCTGAGTGCCATCATGTGGCATGTACAGGACAACCAGGGGGTCAGGCCAATCCAGCATGAGTTTAGGAAAGATAGCTCCTGCTTGACAAACCTGTTGTTCTATGACAAGGTGACACACTTAGTGAATGAGAGAAAGGCTGTGGATATTGTCTACCTGGACTTTAATAAAGCCTTTGAAAATGTTTCCCAAAGCATTCTCCAGGAGAAACTGGCTGCTCATGACTTGGATGGGAGCACTGTTCACTGGGTTAACAACTGGCTGGATGGTCCAGCCTGGAAAGTGCTGGTAAATGGAGTTGTATCCAGCTGGTGATCAGTCACTAGTGAGCTCCCTAGGGCTTAGTGTTGGGGTCAATCCTGTTTAACATCTTTATCAATGATCTGGACAAGGGGATTGAGTGTATTCAGTAAGTCTGCAGGTGACATCAAATTGAGTGAGAGTGTTGTTTTGCTAGAGGGTTGACACCTCTTTAGAGGTAACTGGACAGGCTGGGTCAATGCACTAAGGCCAGTTGTAATCAGGTTCAACAAGGCAAAGGTCCTGCCCTTGGGTCAGAACAGCCCCATGCATCATTTCAGGCTTGGAGTAGAGTGGCTAGAAAGCTGCCTAGCAAAAAAAGGACATGGGGTGCTGGTCAATAGCAGCAGAACATGAGCTGAAAATGTGTCCACATGGGCAAGGCCAATGGCATCCTGACTTGTATCAGAAACAGTGTGGCCCGCATAACAAAGGAAGTAATCATCCCCATCTACTTGGCACTGAGGCCACACTTGAATTACTGTGTTCAGTTCAGAGTCCATCACTACAAGATAAATATTGAGGTTCTGGGTTGTGTTCACAGAAGGGCAATAGAACTGCCATTTCATGTAATAGCTAAACAATTATTTATTAATATTATTATGATTCATCTAATGCTATTTACAAATAGTTCAATTAGTTCAATTACAAATGTTCAATTAGTGTTTTACATCAATTTTCATGCTTAGACAGATTAACTTGTGTGGAGCTTTTTGGCTGGGTTTTTTGGGTTTTTTTAAAGTTTAAGTAATATTACTGATGCCAATAATGGCATTAATTGTACTTCTATTAAAGACTGTGAACATATCAGGCTTTTTTTAAGACAGATTATCCTGAAAAAAGGCTTACCAGAAAGGGGTTAAGAGTGCAAGCAAACTAGGAATTTATGTCATATTGACAAAGTATTTGTTCTTTGTAGTCAATATATCTTATTATTTTTTCTTTGTATATAAGTGTTGCAGTACCTAAATTAGAGATAGTTTACAAGAATCAATTTTTAACCAATATTATACATTCACCAAAGCTTCTGTAGTAGGGGTAGTCTAATTATGACATTTTCTTGATTTCTAACAGGATTAAGTGCAAACCTACAAGCCCTGGCTAAAGAAGTTGTTATAGGTTAGATTCTCTTTTGGGAAAATTTTTCCATTACCACCATGATGGTGGCAAACTGGGGAAAGTTAAGCTAAGAACAGAATTCCTCAGGAGGTGGCCCCACAGGTGTGGTGGTGCAGGGCAAGGCCGGTCCCTGCGTGTGTAATGGGGCTGTTCTGCACCAGTGCCACACTAGCAGGGCCTCAGCTGGCAGTGCTGGGTGCCTGCGGGGCTGGGAGCCGGCAGTATCTGGTGCTGGGGCCACAGCTGCTGCCCGGTGCAGTCCCTTTTGGGGCAGCGCACACCTTCCTGCCTGGGCTGCTGGGAGCTGTGGTCTGTGGTGATGGTGGTGGCACGGCCACAAGGGTTTCCGGACTGGAACTTGCTCTTTCTTTCTCAATTCGGGATGGAGGAGCAGTGACTTAACTCGCAGGGTGTCTGCAACACAGCCCTGCCACCTCTCACCTGAGCCCAGCTTGGATCCCCCAGAGGGAGACACCATCCACAAAGTTTTCTTCCCTCTTTTCCACCCGGGGAGTTGTGAGAACATATCTGCCTGGTACATTGCTGGATCCCCTGGCTGCCATTGCCTTGTGACCACGGAACTCCCTCACTGGCCTCCCAGCCTCCCTCGTCTCTCAGAGGTGTGCCAGTGTTTTCATCCGCTAGGCAAAGAGTTAAAATTGACCAAAGCAGATGAGGGTTTTCTTTCTGTTTCGCTACAAGTTTTCAGTTGTTCTTGAGTTGTTTTGTGTTCTGTGTTGCATCATGCACATGTAGATAGATAAACAGATAGACAGACAGTTAGATAAGACAGATAGACAGATAGGAATTTAATAAAAGAGCTGTTGTTCCTTTTTCTATATTTTGTGGTCTCTTGTTTTCAAATTTAAATTGTACAATTGTCTTCAAATCAAGACAGGGGTCTATGGTCCTAATTGCTGAAAGAGTTAGGGATGTAGCACTATATTCTTGCCATGCTACCCTCCACATCCAGTACTGGATATTTTCAAAGAAAAAATACTGAATTACATGAGTTGTTGATATCAACCTTCACAGGTTTCCTCTATTGTTCTTTACATATTAAAAATATTAAAAATTTCATATGGTTGCCTTATTATTCCACCATAAGTTAATATTTGAATTCTTGCATATAAATTTACTTTGCAAATAGTTTTCTACACAGTAGACATCTGGAAAATCGCATTTTGTGTTTACCATATCATTTATATATTTTTAGTACTGTATTCTGAGAACCCATTAGAACATATAGGTTGAAAATTCTCATTTAAAGTAAAATAGTTGTTTAGCAACTTTGAAACTAAACTAGAACCCTTTCCTGCATTTCATTATGAGATTATTTCATAATTACCCAGCTAGGTATTTACTAATGCAGAAGTGACAAAACATGAACTGCAGAATTACAACTACACAGCTGGAGAAGATACTAAAGAGAAATAAAGAACAGACAAATGTGTTGTTTAAAAAGCATCAGGGAAAACTCAGTATTGAACATCCTTCCTCCCACTGAAACCATGGCCTCTTTGACTGTTGTAAATAATCCTACAAAATTCAGCATGGTTTTCTTTCTTCTGATTAGAATCCGTTGCTTCTTTACTTATGCAGCTTACAGGAATTGGGATATTGGTACCTAGAAAAAAGCTATGCTCCTAACCAATGGATGGATGGGAGAACTGCTGCAACAGGCCCAGTACTCATTACATTGAATTCAGTGCAGTGAGTCAACAGGATGCGTAGAGTCGGGTTCAAAATATGCTAAGACACACCACATTTTTCCTTTGGGAGAAAAGCCCCAAACAGACAATTCCTTTTGTTTGAATAAAACCGGCATGGCATGCCCTTCTGAATTCTGCCATGAAAAATGGCATCATCATTTAACACTGTTTGGAGTTTTATTAAAAGCAATGTTTTATTAGATTAATGGTTAGATTTAATGATCTCAGACATATTTTCCAGCCTAAACAATTCTGTGATTCTGTTATTATGTCTCAGAGAGATAAAGACCTTATTATTATTGATGTTATTATATTCATCCTCGTTATTGTTGCTGCATTATTTTTGTACTCATTAACAGAAGTACAGTATGTACATTAACACTTCCAGATTTAAGAAATTAAAGTTCACTGGAATTCTTATGAGAAAACAATGATCCACTGTGTCTTCTTTTCTCTTTTGGTAAGAAATATACAATGTAGATACCAAGCAACCTCAAATTAAGCAATCTATTTCAATTATTTTGCATATCCTCCCTGGTAAATGGCATGGGTTTCGAGAAACCATTAAGATTCTCTTGGATGCCAGTTTTGCCATCAAGCGGAGCAAAGTCAAAAGACCTGCCCGAGAAATCCAGTTCCTTGGCATGAAGTGGCAGGATGGACGCTGTCAGATCACAACTGAAGTGATCAACAAGATCACAGCCATGTGAAAAGAACAAGAAAGAGACGCAGTCCTTTCTAGGAGCCATTGGGTCCTAGAGAATGCACATCCCTGAGTACAGCCAGATCGTAAGTCCTCTCTACCTCGTGGCACAAAAGAAGACCTAGTTCCAGTAGGGCCCTGAACAGCAGCTAGCATTCGAGCAGATCAAGCGTGAAATTGCTCATGCAGTAGCACTTGGACCAGTCAAGATGGAGACAGATGTCAAGAATGTCTTGTATTCTGCAGCCAAAGACAGAGGCATCTCTTGGAGCCTCTGGCAGAAGGTGCCCGGAGAGACCCGAGGCCGACCACTTGGGTTCTGGAATTGAAGCTTCCAAAGATCTGAAGCCAACTACACCCTGACAGAGAAAGAGATCCTCGCAGCCTATGAAAGAACCCAAGTGGCCTCAGAAGTGATAGGCACTGAGACACAGCTCCTCCTGGCACCTCGACTCCCGGTCCTGGGGTGGATGTTTAAAGGAAAGACTCCATCCATCCACCATGCTACCAACGTCACCTGGAGCAAGTGGATCGCCTTGATCACACAGTGTACCCGTATAAGAAGCTCAAATCGCCCTGAGATCCTTGAGATCATCACAAACTGGCCTGAAAGTGAGAGCTTCAACCTCACTGATGAAGATGAAGAAGAGAAAGTCACCCATGCTGAAGAAACCCCGCTGTATAACCAGCTACCAGATGAGGAAAAGTGATACGCCCTTTTCACTGATGGTTCCTGTTGCCTTGTTGAGACCAATCAGAGGTGGAAAGCGGCTGTCTGAAGAGAAAAAAACAGGTTTTAAGGGGTNTAATGGTGAAATGCTCTGTTTATTGCAGAAAACACGTGGTTTATATAATAGTTCATTTTCCTACACACAAAGCATGCGCCCCAACTAATAATTAATTGGCTATACATTTGCATATGCACATCCCCTATGTTTACATTCTTCTTACCTTACTCTTTCTATTTTTGTCTAATTATTTTCCTAAGTTCTATCTTCAACTTAGCTCAAGGCCGAGTCGTCCTTGTTTTTGAGGCCCAGGCACTGCTTGAGCATGTAGGCCTCGCTGTGTCCTCTCTCTGTGAAAAATCCCTTTATAAAAGCCGAAAGCCTAGAAAATCTGCAGAGATTCCTCCCCTGCCTTCGCTCTCTGAGAGCTGGGGCAGAAGATCTCCCCAGCTGTGCCCTGCTTGGCCCGGCCTGTGCTGGGGCCGGGGTTCTCTCCTGGGGCTGAGGGACGGCTACTCCCGGTGAGGGCTGGTCCTGGCTGCTGTCCCTCAACACACACACACACACACACACACACACACACACACCCTGCAGTTTCCCGGGGCCAGGCTGGGACCAGGACAGCCCTCACTCCTGCCCACTCTCTCCCAGGGCCGGGGGAGGACGAGGGCTGCTCCTGGTGTGGGCTGCTCCTGGCTGTCCCTCCCATTCCTGTCTCAGTTTCCCAGGGCTGGGCTGGGACCAGGGCAGCCCTTGCCCCGGTACAGCTGGGCTGCAGCAGGCATTGTTGGCCTCGCGCTGCCATGGGGGAGCGAGGCTCTGGGTGATCCCGGTCCCTGCTGCCTGTGGCGGGTTCCAGCACTGGCAGGGGTAGCTGGCAGGGGTTGTGTTCTGCGCCGCAAATGGCCCGCTAGTCATTCCTTGCCGGCGATGCCCCGGCCGGGGTCTGTGTGAGTCCTGGCCACGGTGGGTGGCTGGTGGAGGCCTGCCGGAGGTTCTGTGGCCCCGCCTGGGGCGTCTGGGGTGGGCAGCCATGCAGTGGCCGCCTCAGATGGCCGGAGGTGGCACCACCGCTGCGGAGACCCCTCTTGGGGGTTCTCGCAGACGGCGAGTGCCTCGTGGCTAGCAGCTAATGGCGCCTCCAGCTCCTGGCCGCGTGCGTTTCGGCGGGAACCGCGACGAAGACGAGACAGCTTAGCTGAGAAGAAGACGTCAGATTGCAGTGAGATTTCAAAAGCATAAAAAGCCTGAACGCAGAAGTCCTCGCTCTCTTCAGCCTCCTCCTCAGCTGGGAGCAGCACGGCTGCTCTCCTCCTGGCTTCCAGACCAAGCGGCTTGACTCCACCCACCTCCATCGGCACCAGAGCCAAGCCAGCCTAATCGCAAGTGATAGCTTCCCCATGGGTCTCCCTGGAGGTGGGGGGGTGGGGGGTGGTGCTTTTCATCATTTTTGTATTTTGCAGGGACTTCAAAGGCCAAGAGTGGACCATCAGACAGAGAGAGGCGGCTTCCCTTTTCCTTCCCCTGCTTTTCTCAGCCAGCCACCCGGCCTTTGAGAAGAAGTTTGGGTTTTTTGTTTTCTCTGCATGACAACTGTCAGGTTTTATATTCGTATATTTTGTCTAAAGGTTCCCACAAGGTTGTTTTTCCTGGTTGAGCCCTTAGACAATAAACTGTTACCTGCTGTTAGATCTGTTGAGTCTTCTGTCATTGTTGTGCAGGACACCTTGGTGATAAAAGTGGTTCAAACCCCCACAGTATGATTTTCATTTTTAGCTTCTTTAGTGTTGAATTGTGCTTTCTGCCATCACAAACAGTTTTTAATATCCCAGATAGTTTTGAATTTCCCTTTTTCCACCTTCCTTTGTTTATTATTCTTCACTGCTCCTCATAAGGACAGTGGTTCATGGAAGGAAACAAAGGATACAGTAAGCTTTTTCTCATTTTGAACCAGAGCTCAACCTCTTAGCTTCTTTCTCTTCTGTTCTTGATCTGTCCTCTTCCTATATTTTCACACTATTTTCCTCTTGGTGGTTCCAAAGAATGCCTGTCACTATCCTTTGGCAGAACAGTGGCTGTGGATTCACACACAATAAACCACCATATGCAGCTCTCTGTGACTGTGTCCCTACTTTTTTCCACTCTTCCAGCATTTCCTCCTTCGTACCTCAGGGAACTGATTCAAGCTATAATCCTGCCTCACAGCTATTGAGAATTTTTAACTCAGCGGCTAATGATGATGGTTTTGATTGTTTTTAACCTCATCACAGAAGATAGTATGCAAGCATGAAAACAAGGTCAGGAAAGGTCTAATAACTTCTTTTAGCGGCCAGGATGATTCATATGGATCTAAAGCAAATGCAGAACTAAGATATGAAATGATCAGCTTCTTGATTTTTTTCAGCCAGCCAAATTCCTCCTATATCCACCACCATGCAACACAGTCACTATTTTATAAACTGGGGTTATAACACAGCTTTCTGAAAACTTGAAGCACCTTTATCCCAACATCCCAATGTCCAGCTATTGTCAGTCTACATCAATTATACCATAAGTAATGAATAGTTGAACCTGTTCCCCACAAAAACCAAATTAATTCACTTTTTGTGCCTGAAAGGTATCAAGTTACCCCAGATATCAGAATGGTTCACAGGTGGCTTCTGTGGGACAAACATGCAAGTTTTTGCTTTCGACAATATACTACATGAGAGAGTATAATAAAAAAAGAAACACAGCAGCCTTAAGTTTTGACACACAGAGGAGTATTTCTCATAGTTGACTTCTGCTATGAGAGGATCCAATAAAAATTTTGGCACTGATTGCTCTGTGCACACCACTAGACCAAACTCAAATACACCATATGTATAAAGCACATTCCTTCCTTGCCTAGAAGAGCAACCTTAGTTTATTTTACTACAGAAAACAAATTAATTTAATACCAATAAATTATACTTTGTTTTTTATTGTTGTTTAAGACTTTGGGGTTTTCCCCTTCTAGTTAAGTAAGGAAATGTCTTGCTAAAATGCACTTTCTTTAACATACCTTACTTTCTCATTAAACACCTTTTCTTTTTCTACTAACAAATTCTCCTCCTCTAACAATACCTTACATTTCCAAAATGAAGTCAGAAATGCAGACACTCCATCTCCCAATATTAGAACATGCTTCTGTCATAAAATTTGGGTTGCTTACTTCCATCACAGAACATCTTTCTTAAACTTTTAAATCCTTAATACGATATTGACATATTGAATGTATTTCCTAGGAAGAACTAAAGTGGTAAATTACACTGAGATATAATCTTGGATTTTTAGATTCAAAATTGTCTGTTTCATAGAATAATGAATCTTCATAAAAAATGTTGAACTGCAGATTTAAATCAGTTTGTTAAGATTATCAAAACATTAATATGTTTTATCACACATTTTAATGTATGAAACTCTATCTACTGACAGTAGATAAAGTACTTTGCTGTAGATACAGGATTATTTCACACTCTCTTATGTTACATTAAAAGATCATAAATCATATTCTACAGTACTAGTAATAGAAAATAAAAGGTCATAAATAAAAGGTAACGTTGATTTTAAAAACATCATTAGTATCACACTCAAGTCCTTTCTCGAGCAGCAACAGACCCTGTAAGTAATTCTTCTGTCCTATTTGGTCTTTGCCTGCACTATCAAATGTGATCACCTAGTACTTAACTGCTGATGCTTGCATTCATATCTAACCACTTGTAAAACAAAAATTGAAACCTATTTCAATCCTCTTGCACACATTAACATGTATTTTAAAGTGTTATATTTATTTCACATAGGCACTTGCTGCACATATGCTTGGCAGAATAATCTTGGCAACTCAAGGGAATTTTTCATCAATATTTGCATTTGAGTTGCTGATCTGTAAATAAAATGTTTCAGGAAAAACACATGCATTTTCACAAAAATGTATCTAATAAAAGATTATTTGAATGCTTGAAATTACAAGTAGATCCTTATTTACACTTTCTATTTAATGGCATTTTCTTGTTTAGAGAAACTATATGATGGCAATTACACTAATAGCTGCAACAAGGGGGTAAATTACCTAAGCATATGCTTAGGTTGTCAGCAGCATTGGGGCTGCTGTTTTTCTTTACAATAAATGACAGATTGGTTGCTTAACAGCAATAATGCTTGCCCAAATTTTATATGCAATACATGAATGTGTTGTAATTGTAAACATTAAAAGAAATCGTCCTAGGAGCAGCAGAGTCAGTTGTGAGTATTTAGCTTGTAATTATATAATTTCCTAAATGCTGTTAGTGGAGTAAAACTTTTCCTCTTAATTATCACAAAATACATTCTTTTCAATCATAGATTCTTTGAACTTATGTGTACTTTCACCTTAACATTTTTACGGTGTTTTTTAATCCAAAAGTATCCTTTGTGAAGGCTGTGATTTTGTCAACACTATAAAATTGAGCTCATACTTTTATCTTCTGCAGTTAATGCTACCGTTACCTCATTCTTGGCCTGTAATTATCAGTGATAATAACAGAAATCCTTGACCCTTTAAGTGGAAGCAATAATCTGATTTTCATAGAATAACCATATATCAAGGTTGGAAGAGACCTACAAGATCATCCAATCTAATTGTCCACCCAAACACTACTGTAACCCCTTGAACACCTCCAGGGATGGTAAATCCACCTCTTCCCTGGAAAATCTATTCCAGTGCTTGACCACTCCAAGAGTGAAAAATCTTTTTCTAATATCTAATCTCATCTTAAGGCCATTTCCTCTGGTCCTCTCACTGTGGACATGGTAAAAAAGACCAACCTCCATCTCACTACAACCTCCTTTCAGGCAGTTACAGAGAGCAGCTAGGTTTCTCTTGAGCCTCCACTTCTCCAGACTAAACAAACACAGCTCCCTCAGCTGTTCCTCATAAGACATGTTCTCTAGTCCTGCCACAAGCCTTGTTGCCCTTCATTGGACATGCTCCAGCACTTCAATGTCCTTTTTAAATTGAGGGGCCCAGACTCAAACTCATTACTCTAGGTGTGGCCTCACCAATGCCGAATACAGGCATGTGAGACACTGGATTATTATATTAATTATTGGCTCAGATGAAGTCAGGTGTGTCTGCGTGTGGGGAAGGGACAGATCAAACTTCAAAAAGGTGAGTGGTGCCCTGACCCAAACCCCAGCCCCTTGGAGCCTCCGCAGGCAGCCCCAGAGCAGCTGTCATTCACTGGCACAGCGGGAGCACTGCCCCATACCCTGCCCCAGAGCCACAGAATGGCCAGGGAACCAGAAGTCCTGCATGGGGGAGAGCAGCCACAGTGGGCAGAGCAAATAAAGACAGGTTTATGCAGCCATCATGTGGTTCCACCTTACCATCTGGACACACGGAAGCTGGACTTGCACAGGACTCTAGGTAGTAGCTATAATTCTCTCTTTTATCTCTCTCTTCTACTCTTCTTTCTTCATATTTTGGGCAAGTTAGAACCAAATGTGCTAAGTCAATGCTTTTTGGAATGCTTTATTTTGGTTGAATGTTGCCCTTTAAACTTTCACCCAGTTCCCTTATTTTCTGAAGTTTACCAGTAAACTTCAGTTTCAGTGTGTTGTTTTACCTTCTGATAAAACGTGGGCAGTGTCTTCTCCCTTTGAGCCTCTCAAGGTATAAAAGAACTGAAGGCCCTTTTAATGAATTCAGCAGGTGAATTTTTGGAGCTTTGTATATTTTTAAAAAAACCCTTTGATTTGGGTTTGGAGTGTGAGATGGCATCTTACAAGGTGGATGATTCCTTCCCTGATCCTGCGAGACACACTATTCTTGGTACAGGCCAAGGTACCATTTGCTTTCTTTTCCATCTGGGCACACTGTTTGCTCAGGCTCAGCCAGCTGTTGACCAGTACCCTCAAGTCCCTTTCTGCTGCACAACTCTCAAGCCAGTCTTCCCCAAGCCCCAGGTGCTTCATGGTGTTGCTGCAACCCAAGTGCAGGACTCAGCACTTTGTCTTCTGGGACCTCATGAAGTTGTCCATAATCCACTGAAAAAGTCTGTTCAGATCTCTCCGTAGAGGCTCTGTAGAGCTTTTTTACTCCCCTGTAGCAAAGACTATTCTCGTTCCTTGAGAAAATTCAAAACTATCAAGGATGCAAACAGAAAGAAGTTGTTTAACATGTCAGAGTGATGTATATCTTTTAAATGGCCTGTATAGGGCTGTCTCTAAAGTAAATCCAAGTAATTAAGCAAAAATACTAAGTCACAGTGCTGAAAATTAGAACAGTCTCTTTCAGCCACTTGGATTGAAATTCCTACTGCTTTTTTAACAGCCACAGAATTGAGGCAAATTTTCTTTGCTGCATTGACTTTGTGAGACCTGCCTTGGTAAACAGGAGGGAGTTGTCAATTCCTTGTCCTGAAAGGCCTCTAGTCTAATTCACTCTGAGACTGTAACTCAGAATTTCTCAGTCCAAAGGTCAGAGCAAATTCTCCCTGAATCCCTACCTGGGCACACAAAGGAGATGATGATGTGCAACAGCCACCACAGGAGGGACAAAGGAAAGCAAAGGAAAGAAAGCAGGTATTGATAGAAAGCCAGTACTGCATGGCATGGATACATGGACTCCTAGAAACTCCCTTAAGTTCAACAAAGATAAATGCAAAGTCCTTCATCCTAGCAGAAATAACTGCATTCAACAATAAGATTTGCAAGTCAACTGGTTAGAAAAATCTACAGAGTAAGACCCATATGCCCTGAAAAAGAGTTAGGTGGAACAGAAATTGACACTGTGACCTTGAGGTGGTGATGGCCAAACACATACCAGGCTCTATCAGAGCCAGCAAGCAGGTCTAAGACAGCAAGCCACCTTCTGCTTTTCAACACTTGTGAGACTGCATGTAGAGTACTGTGTCCTATTTAGAGTTCCCTAGCACAAGAAACCACTGAGAGAGTAAAGCAGGTGACCAGCAGACACTGCCAAGGTGGTCAGGGAACTGGAGCGCATGCCACTTCCTGGAAAGGATGAGATAACCAGGTTTGTTCAGTCTTAAGAAAATTCTGACAGCAACACACTGAAATTTTCCACTCTTAGAAAACCCAGTATGATTAGGGACAAAGTCCTTAAGGAAAAAAAAAAGATTAAAAAGTGACACAATACAAAAGCATGCTACATATACATTTAGCTGAAAATTTTATTTGTAAGGAATTTTTGCCTCTTCTGTTGAATTCAACAGAGTTGCAATGTCAAGTTACCCTTAACCTCTCACTTGCTGTTGATACTGTTGGTATTCTGTTCCTTCTATGACCACAACACAGAGCTTTTGATCTGAAATAGGAGATGGCACTTACACTTTAAAGTCCTTTTTTCTCTTTCCTCCCACATAAATAAATATAAGTTTGACACCAGGTAATTCAGAAGTACTGTACTATAAATCACTCTTCCCTCCCTATAACAAGAAGTTTAAAGTAATTACCTTTTTATTCTAAACAGAAATGCTTCACATTGTTATAGCAAGCCATTAAGAAATACGACTTCGTATTTAGAAACAAATGTTATGTTTACAGTTCCATCTAACCATGTTTCATTACTGTGAAAACTTCTGCTTTTGAAATTACCTGAAATATATAATTCTTCTAGTGTCCAGTCACATTACTGGAGCAGTCCAGAACACTTAAGAAATCCCTTAACATTCTTCACTGATTCTTTGAAGTTAAGTTATCTCAATCAGCTGTTGCCTCCTTAGGACACTGCTTTCATTCACCAAGAAGGAAGTTGCTGGGTTATAATGACATGCATTATTTGTGGCCAAACTAGTATCCATTAAGATGAGACTAGTCCTCAAGCTGTTCTTGCCAGTCTAGTTTATTTGGAAACATTTCTTGGACAAGCCACTGCCTTGTTCTACACTTTGAGAGTGAATACCTTGAAAAGAAGTAGGACACAACAAAGTTCAGAGAACTTTTTTTTTTCTACTAGCTTGCCTCAGTGACAGAGCTCTTAAATGGGATATTCTGATGCAGGCACCTGCACTGCCATAGCAAATCTATTAGTTTTATTTTCTTTAATGACTGTACGAAAGGGAGGAAGAGCAAATTTTCATTGTTAATATAATACATACATGTCATTGTGTGACAGTGTTGTAAATTTCATAAATTGAAACTGAATTAGCTGAAAGTTTTCACTGTGATCAGCAATGAAAGAACACAGCTTACTTTTTCCATTAGCAGGAAAACATTCCTGAAGAACACAGCTTCTGTCACTGCAGCCAAATACACTGCAGTTGCAGAAGTCTACTTAGCAGCTGAAACAATGATAAAAAATCAGTTTGTGATACAGTGTAGAACAGAGTCGATAGAGCAAAACTGCTTTCTGCTAGAAGGCTGCATGTAACCTGTGAGAGCAGCTGCCATGAAAACTGCTTTCAGCAGCTGGGATAGGAATTCTGTTGTACTCTTGAGTTGGGGGGGTTTCATTTTAGTTCTAGGGAATTGAAAAAATCAAAGCTGTAAGAAAGTAGAGAGTCTGTAGAATTAGAGTAAATGGGGTAGACACTGGAATAGTTATAGATAACAGTTAAGTGAGAATAGCAAGGTTCTCAAGGTGTCCTGAGGCTCTGTTGCTAAGTGACCATGCAGCAGGTGGCTGGGGGCAGAGAGAGAGAAGAATTCTGAATTCAGCCCTGTCCATGTCTGGGCGGAGAGAAGGCGGGGAGTGAGGAGGGATCATAGGCCGAGAACCAATCAAAGGCTAAAGATACACGCACGAGAGAAGGGGTATTTAAGATGGATTGTTCCAGTGGGTGGAGGAGGGAGAGGGAATTTTGAATTCTGTAACCTTCTCTCCCAGTGCGCTGAATAAAGCATACCTATCTCAAAACTCATCTGAGTTCTGAGCAGTGAATCACCGAGTCACCCTCCAACAGAAACCTGGCCATACACTTGCTCCTGATCTCGGACGCAATCGGCTGGGGTTGCAACTCATCCCCTGAATTCAGCCAGTAAGAACTGTCATTATTTGAAGGACTGTGACACCCACTGCTGCTCAGCACAGCAAGGCAATACATGCACACAATGCAACCACACAGCACCAAAACATCATGTCTGGCAATAGACAGTTGATTCTGAGAGCAAATAAAATTGATAAAGCAGGAACCAAGGACTAGTACAAACAGCCACGTGCCATTTTCTGTTTGACATAACGCTTTTAAACTAACAATGCTTTCTCAATATCACAAATTTCATTCCTTTTCTAATTAGAAAAACTACACAATACTTCTCATTAATTCCACCAAAAGCTTGAACACAGATCTGGAAACCTTATATACCAGAAGATTGCACAAAAATATCTGCACAGTGGTCAAGCTGCCAACAGATAGCAGTATTGAGATCTACCTTCATGCTTGCACTGGACAACAGGCAGGAGAATGGCCTTCCAGGAAGCACACCTTGAAAATTATGACAAGGACAACAGAAGGAAGAGGAGATTAAAAATCAGACAAGTAACAATGCCTTTAAGGCAGGGAGGGCACGGAGAAGGCGACTAAACCTTAACACAAACACAAAAAAGAGGGGCAAGTGTGACTTCATCATCTAAAACAAACACATTCAATTTGATTTTACATTTTGAATGGCATTCCTCTTGCTTTGCACAAGCAAAATAAATGCCGTGGATTATTCCTGTCTTTTGAACTTTAGGAACTCCTAGCCTTTTACATGGTAAGGCAAAAACTTCAAACAAAGTTTCCTAACTCATTATAAGAGAAATATTTCCATAAAACTGCACTAAAGGTTTACAGTCAGCTCTATTACATTTACAGAGAACACATGAAATGAAGCCTGGTCAATTTCCTACTAACAAGCAATTTTTTCCTGAAAATAACTAAAGACCCAGCAATGCAGGTACCGGCAAAAGTTTTTGCTGTTACAGTTCTAAATGAAATGCAATTCCCAAAAGCCTCAGAAATAAACACAAAGGTGACTTACTCTGTTACAATTTACTCAGGTTCTCTTCAGTGTGGGCAGAGATAGGCAAGGAGAGGGAAGGGGACACAAGAATTTATGCGTTTCTAAAATGTGTAAAATAATGCCTCGAGCATGAAAAACCTTGAGGTCCGCTCTCCCACCACCCTCCATTTTTACCTTACTTAGCAAATTACCTCTAGTTTTCCTTGGAGCCTTGAAAGGTGATTCTCAGTTTGGGATGGGTCAGTAAGGCAATACTGACATTCTCTCACAGCAATTCTCAATGGTCTAACAGACATTGTTCAGAGAAAGAAAAAGCTCTGAGAAAAGATACTGACAAGCCAACTGAAAAAATCCCTCTGCTGGCCACCAAGTTTGCATTCTTTGCAAACACTATCAACCCTATGCAAGCTGCTTCTGTCATTACTCCCCTACCCCTGCCAGAATTTTAATTATTCTAATTTCACATGAAAACAATCTAATCCAACCCAACCAACGAAAGGACAGAAACCAAACCAACAAACCCAAAAATAACAAAGAAAGGAAAAGAACAAAAACCCTAGTAAAATAATTTCTGATACTTTATAGCCTCAGCAACATGTGTATTTTTCTTTTAAAGTGACAACACAGATTCCACCAAAGTTTAAATAAAACTTTATTTGTATACATTTTAGAAGCACAAATTTCAAAAAATAATAAAAATTAAGGCAAACATTAAATATACAACAGGTTTGCAGCACATGTATTTGACTACTCTCTGAAAAGGTTAGACAGGTAATCAGAAGTGTTCATGAGTAAGTTTGTCTGTAGATTCAAAATTATAACATTAAGACAAAAAAATAGAACCCCATATGTCATAATAATTTTGTTAATGAAATATTTTAAAATACTTGACTTACTGTTATTTTTCAAAATATACACATCTTTTAATCTCATGTTTGCATAGGACTGGTTTTTTTCCCCCACACCTGAACATTTAGAAGAAGATCTTTCATTTCTCTACACTTCAGGTGCCTATGCAGTGAATATATATTTGAGTTTTCAGGTTGGGACTGTATTTAAACAGTAATTCTTTATTTAAATTTACTCAACTGATTTCCTCTGAGAAAAGAGAAGTCTCCTCTGAGTCTCCTACACCTCTAAACCTTCCTTCTAAAAAGCAAGTAAGTACATAGAAAAGTATAATAGCGAGACAATTTTTATGTTGTTATACATTTTCTGACAAATTTTGATATTCTGGACTGCCAGTGCAGAATACACAGGATTTTGCCAAACAAAAATGCTGCAGGAATGTTTTAAAACAAGACAGAGATATTTTAAATCATATTTCTGTCTTGTCATCATGAGAAAACAAACTGTCTGGTTTGGAAGTCATCTTCTTCTCTCATTTTTCCATTATAATTCCTAATAAGAGACACACCATTTAACTTTAAAATTTAACTTTCAACAGTCTCTTGGGGGAAATCTGACTTAAATGCTTCCTAATGCACAGTTTGCACGTTATTTCCTCAAGCGTTTCTTCAACTGTTGCAGATGAATTGCATCAGCATCCTGGAGGGTTAACACAGTCGTTTTAGACTGAAATGGATTAAACTCAATAGTCATCAAACAACAGAGATCTATCAGTTGCTTTTGGCATTTCTCTAAACCATCCTTAAGCTTTAGACGTAAGGTTGGATCCTTTTTCAGCCTATTCATTTCAGGCACTGAAAAACCAATCAAGCTCGTTAGAATATCATCAGCAAAATCTACTTCAAGATAAGCAGAACCATCAGAAATTTTTGCCTTTATACCCCAGGATCCATTGCTGTTTGTGAGGTTTCCAGTGAGAGTAACAATAAAACACTTCACTTTCAGAATTGTAACAGTTTCTGGTTTTTTTGCCAGGAGAAGGGAAATATATGTGAAAGGTAAAGAATTTAAATCCAAATGTGCCTCTACTGTTCTGCAGGGAAAGGTCTGTGAATCATGTTTATGCTGACCTGCTTCTGGATCCGTTTTTGAGAAAAATACAGGATCATTGTTTAACACCGTGCTGTCAGAAGTGTGTTGAGATTTACATCTGTTCTCATCTAAGTCTGTATCATTCTGCCCTTCATCAGGATGATTTTCGAAAGAAAAATCTGAAGAACTGCAGGTCTGATGTTTGCCTTTGTGCTGCAAAGAGCTATTGATACTATTTCTATCTGCATCAAATGTTGTTGTTACAAAATTCTTTTCCTTGCTGTTAACTTTCATAGGCTTATCTCTTTCATTCACATCACCTCTTTCACAAGCACCATTTAAAGATGAACTGCAAAATCTTCTACACGTAGGTGGAGGTCTTTCAGTAATTAAATCCATGTTTCTTTCCATGACCACTGCTGGCACTTCTTCCAGCTCCCTTTGCATCTCTTCTTCCAGAAGTAAGTCATCTTCTAAAGGAAAATCATTTGAAAAATCATCAGCATATTCTATGGGAGGTGAAACTTGTTCATCTGAATGAGGCAAAGAGCTTCCAGATTTCTCTATCAATACATTTCCATTGTGTGCAGTCAGTGAACCTGAGGCTGCACTAAAATTGTTGCTTCTACTGCAGTATCCGCTTTCTACAGATGTTCCATTGTTTAAAGTAAACTCATCATTTTCATCAAGGCTGGCTAAAAGCTCCTCATCCGAAGGGCCAAAACTTTGTTCTAATTCATCCACAGGCCGTGCAAAATTCTGTCTATGACCAGCTTGTCCAACAGAATTATCATTTTCGGTTTCTCCAATTAATCTAGCAAGGACTCTTTCCTGAGAACAATCCTCAAGCAGAGCGTCCACTTCACCCCCCAACAGTTTCACATTTTCTGGTTTAAGCAGGAGGACTCCAAGACGGTATGCAATATTACCCTGTATAGTGATTTTTGTCCCAGGAGGAAGATCACTGCAGAGGACAGGCACCGGCTGATACTCCATGCCCTGAATTTGGTGTATTCCATCAGTTAGTTGTAGCATCAGCATTCGAGTAGGCTTTGCTTCCCAGGGCTTCTGGAATGCCTGAGTACTGGCTGTTACTTCTTCATTAACAGTGCTTTTCCCTCTCAGCTTCTGCAACTGAGAATATGCTGGCTGGCTGACATCAACCAGCGAATCAATCTGTATGGAGTAAAAGCCTGACAATTCTCCTTTGGGAGCACTTAGGATGCAGTCAGGCAAAATGGGATATTCCAAGTCTCTCAGATCAGTAAGCAGCCATTGCTCAAATACTTGCTTGTTGATCTGAGCTTGACTCAAGTTACTACCACTGTTTTCTTCCTGGATCCAATTAATGCACGCTTCCAGCCATGTCAAAGGAACTTTAACATGCCATGTGGATGAAAGCCAGGTTTCCACTCTTGCTGCAATGTTAGATATAGACATTTTCTTTTATGGTAAGAGTAAATTCCCTAAAACAGAATCCAGAAAGATATGTTTACTCTTCTGCCAAAAGCTGAAATTATGACAAGTCTCAAGCTCATTTCAATCAGCATAAAAAGTATATACAATTATCACTAATTATATGCAAAATATCAGGAAAGTGTGGAGATTTACGTAAGCAACCATGTTTTGTGAACTTCTTTTTTGTTGATTTCATTAGGAACATATAACTCAAGTCCATTTCTTATAAATGGAAAGTGAGTGGACAAAAAAACTCCAAACCAAAACAGAAATAAGTTGCTAAATATATGTCCTCTACTTTTTATTGCTTTATTTCTGTGGGTGCTGCTGTTAACACTCAGTTTACTTTAAAAATTGGCCTGAGATGTTATTCTCCCACTTCACCAGCACTATTGGGAAGAGAAGTAAGAGACCTCACAAAATCAAGCTGGAGTCTGTCAGACCTTGCATCAGAGCGGTGACTCTCATTCTGTAACGGGATGAAAGCTTCCGCCCTAACAGAAACATTGTTAGCCTGAAACATTGTTATCTATAGATCTAGCACCAAGTCTTGGCAGCCGTCATCTCAGACACATCAGTGGATAATAAGCATTAGCTTCTTATTAGATCAGGAGGTAGCTAAGCACGAACAGCATAAAAGCATTTCAGTTGGAAGGGACTTAGAGTGACCCTCTAGTCCAACCACCCAACCAATTCAGGGATGACCAAAACTTAAAGCTTGTTATTAGGGATACTGTCCAGATGCATCTTGAACACTGAGATGTTTGGGGCATCAGTCACTTCTCCGGGAAGTCTGTTTGATCATTCTCTTAGTATCATTCAGGTTGGAAAAGATCTCCATGATCATCAAATCCAACCTTTAACTGAATACCCTCAAGTCAAGTATACACCAAGTGCCACATAACAATCATTTCTTGAACACTCACAGAGATGGTGAATCCACCACCTTCCTGGGTGGCCTGTTCCAATGTTTAAACACTCTTTCGGTGACGAAATTCCTGCTGATGTCCAGTGCCAACCTTCCTTGCTACATCTCGAGTCCATGTCCTCAAAGAGGCTGTCCCTCACCTGGCTACAACCTCCTTTCAGGTAGATGTGGAAAGCAAAAAGGTCTCCCCTGAGCCTCCTTTTCTTCAGCCCTGCTCCCTCAGCCACTCCTTGTATTGACTTGCTTTCTAGACCTTTCACCAGCTTCGTTGTCCTTGTTAAAGAATCATTCCTACTGTAACGTGTGAACCTCTCCTGATGTAGCTTTGAACCATTCCCAGGTGTTCTGCCACCATAACCCAGGAAGTTTGGCATGGCCCCCTTCACATCCTCCCTCTGGAAGCTGTGCAGAGCAGCAAAGTCACCCCTCAGCCTCCTTCTCTTCACACCGGTCAATCCCAGGTTCCTCAGCTGCCCCCCACAGGACAGGCTTCCCCGCCCTTCCACCAGCATTGCTGCCCTCCTCTGGACCATTCAAGGACCTGCACGTCCTGCTCAAACTGTGGGGCCCAGCACTGCACACAGGACTCAGGGTGAGGCCACACCAGTGCTGGATACAGCAGGGTGATCCCCTCTTTCGGTGGCTGGTGATGCTGTGCCTGATGCACCCCAGGGTGGGGTTTGCCCTCCTGGCTGCCTGGGCACACACTGCTGACTCACACTGAGCTGCTGCCAACCAGCACCTCCAGGTCCCTCTGTAGGGCTGCTCTCCAGACACTCCTCTCCCAGTTTATACTTGTGTCCAGCAGGCGTGCCCATGCCAGAGCAAAATGTGGTATTTGTGATAATTGCCCAATGTTCCAATCTATCTAGATGCCTCTGCAAGGCTCGTGTCCAGCACCTCCCAGTTTGGCATCATCTGCACACTTGCTAAGGGTGCATCCGACTCCTGCGTCCAGACCATATTGCTCAAACACTGAAAAGATGTTATCTTTATTAAAAGATGTTAAAGATGCCTAACTGAGGGTCGTGGTCAGTCCCTCAGAACGGACGAACGAGGAGCTCCACTCCCAAGCAGAGAACAATGAAAACAAGAACTGCCGAAAGAATATTTAGGAAACAGCAGGTTTAGCTATTTTTTTCCCGGCAGGGGAGGTCAGCGGGAAGCGGAGACGGCCGATCCCGATCCCAGGCCCCATCCTGATCCCGGTCCCCATCCTGATCCCGGTCCCCATCCCCGTCCCGCACTCACCTCGCGCCGGGGGCGAGGGCCGCGACACCGCGATCCACACAAACGCCGCGCGCGCCGCCAGCCAATGGGAGGCGTGCGTCCTATCATCGCGAGAGTCGCGCTGCCGCCGGAGACAAGCCGCGCGCAAGGCGGAGTTTCGGCGGCCGCCATTTTCTCGTTCCCGGGCCGCCGCCGTCCCTGTTCTCCCGGGCCGCCCCTCCGCTCTTCGCGCCGCTCCCAGCGCGACTCCCGCCGCCCAGGTAGGAAACCTTGGCCGGCCGTGGTGAGGGCCCGGCGGCGCCGCCCTTTCGTTTCGCCCGTCTCGCTCTGTCTCTCACGGAGGGCGGTGCGGAGCGCGGCGCCGCCCCCCCGTGGTGACGGGCAGCGGCCTCACCCAACGGGGCGCAGGCGGCGCCGCGCTGGGGGGGCGGCAGAGCCAATCGCGGGTGGCGCTGGTGAATGTGCGTGTCGGCGGTCGTTGTCGCTCCCCTTTCTCTCCCGTGCGCGGTGGGGCCGGCGGCGGGCGCAGGTACGCGGCAGCCCGTGGCGCAGCGCGGCCGGGGCCGGACGAGGAGTGGAGGAGTTGGAGGGAAGGGCGCCGGGCCGGGCTGGGCTGCTCCTGGGTCGGTAGAGCCGCCGCCGTGCTCCGCTCGGTGCCCCTGCGTGACACAGCGGTGCGTGAGGGCCCGTGCCCGCCGTCGCGCAGCCCCGGGACCCCCGCGGGTTCCCGTGGGGGCGGCAGTGGGACGGGGCGAGCGCTGCACGGAGAGGACCGGGGTGTCGCCTCGGGCGGCCGCCGTGCCCC
>VXBA01005911.1:36059-57252 GCA_013399895.1 Serilophus lunatus | reverse complement strand
CGGGCGGGCGGGCAGGCGCCATTTCGGAGGGCGCCATTTCTGCTGCTCCGCGGGGGCTCCGCGGCGCCGCCGCTCCCGTGAGGGCGCTGGAGAGAGGGAAGGAGGGAGAGAGAGAGAGGGTAGCCGCTGCGCCGTGGAGGGAGCGGGGCTGAGGCTTGCTGGCATTTCGCAGCTCTCGCATCTGTGATCGCTCGTCCCGCCTCTCGTGGCCTCTTCGGCGTTTATAAAAAAACCTGACTTTATTAGCAGTTTTAACTAAATAGATTTGCCTAGTCGAGCGAGGCTACTGAGCGCACCTGACGTGTGGGCAGGTTTGACCAGGGGAAACTTCAGCCGTGCCTCGTAATTTTAATTGATATCACGGTTCGCTCCCCGCAGCCCTAAAATTCTTGGGATAGTTGGAACAGATTAACCGGGCTCCAGAAAAGCTATTGCACTGTATTCAGTCCTTTCCTATTCTTCCTGCGCATAACAGCGCGGTTTTGGCAATGTCTGCCTGAGATCCCGCTGTCATTAACTCAGTACGTGCCCGTTAGCTCTTCAGGAGCCTGGGAAGGCCTGTACAAGCATGGCTTGTCTGCGAATGTGTTCTTAAAGTTAGAATCACCTTCTCTTTTTCCTTTTTTCATTTGTGGACGCCAGAATGAGCGCCTGCCATTTGTTAAGGCCATGGGAATTAGTGCAGTGTAATGGGAAATACGTGACCGATTGTCTGCGTTGTCTGCAAATCACATTTTTAGAGATAATAAGATGCCAAATTATTTCTTTTGTCTGTGCTTCTGTCTAATGTAGCTTAGCATCCCAAGATTAACTTAAGCAGGTTGTGATCTATTTCAGAAAACCATAGTGAAGTGCAGCTGCTTTAGGAGTTCTTGTGTGTGTGCACAGTGGATTATGTGTAACTACAGAGGGTGATATTTTTAAAGCGAGTTTTTTCAATGTAGCTAAAAGTTGGAAATTTTATTTTGTTCTTCCATTATACTTGTGTGGCAGACGTGCTCGAGTGCCTGCTAGTACACTGCTGTAGATTTTGTAAAGGTAATGTTGACAGTTACCATACTAGGACTTCTTTTAAGTTTAAATTGTGTAGCCCTAAGCAGCAGGAGCAAATTCTTACGTAGTCTCCTCTTACAAAGTGAAACCAAGGCACATATCATATAACATGTTGAAAACAGGAGCTGGATATATGTTCACTTTAAATACTTCAAAATAATCTCTAGTGAATGCGGTTACTTAAAACTAGCATGTGCCCAAAAACTATTTCAGGCTGGAAGAGTTTATGTAGGTCTGCAGACTTCTATCTCCTTTTGGTTGTCTGTTTGGCTTGAGTATGCTTTTTGTTTTATAACGAAAAGATTTGCAACAGCTTAGGTCAAACCCCGTGTTTTGGCTGTGGTGAGAATCAAAGCTGTTACGTGAGGAGACTCACAACTGCTAAATGCTGTTTCCACAGGCTCTTGAAGCAGTAGGCTGTTGGATTTTGATCCCGCCCAGAACACTTGAGATTTCTCTGCAAGGCTATATAGTAGCGGTAAGTTCTAGCAGCAGGCACTTACTTTTGATACTGTTTTCACTGTACCATGATGGACAATTTGCTTTTTGACAGACTGAATGTTCCATCTCTTTTATTTTTCAACAGGTCTTGTTTGCCCACATAAGAAAAAAAGGCGATGGAGACTGAACAGCAGGAAGAGACCTTTACCAACACAGAGACAAATGGTAAATCTTTTAAAGGACTATTTCTTTTTGGAAAGAACCTCTTTAAAATTCAACATTTCTAGTAATTTAATAATGATTTCACTTTACTGTGTGTTTGTATCAGCAGTTTTGCCTTTTGCATTAAATATTTTTGGTTTTAATTAAGCTGTGTTATGACACATGCTTTTGAAGCATAAACCCATAATCATTCTGTTGGCATCTTTTAGACATGAGATAAGTACCTGAAAGTTATGACTGTGGATTAAAAGATATTTCATAGCTGTGTGGATAACGTGAATATGGAAGAATGCCATCAGGCATATCCATTAATTGCATTCTGTTTATTGCAGTTGTTACATACTGGAGTACTAATATGTGAAATACGTCTAAAAAGCTTCATGCAAAATTTGTTGGGAATAATTTTACCAAGGAAATCAAGACGTTACTGTTCTTGATCTGTGCCAGTTTTTCCCAAACAGTATTTGAAGTGCTACTTCACTATTCCATCAGTACTTCAGTGTGGAAAAAATTAATTTTAGCTTTATGCCTGAAAGGTTTTCCCAAATTATAAACTATATTTAATAATTGTAAATTACAAATAAATAGTAAGTTGGTGATGCTTCACAGCTTTAAACAATGTGTCATGAATTTCTTACAAGATTCTCATTGAAGGCATATTTCATAGATTTGTAAATGAATTTTCAGTAGTTAGTAAGAAAGCTGTTGAAGTAAACACTTGTTTCCGTGCTGTGGATGCTCAGAACAGACTTCTGTAATTGGTTTGGGACTAACAGGGAAGAATGCATTAATAGTAGGTAGCATAAATTTGGCGTGTGATCCATTTTATTACAACTCAGAGAGTTAAATAAGTATTTTTTTCCCTCCTATGGACCTCTCTACAGGCAAACGTCCTGCAGAAGACATGGAGGAAGAGCAGGCCTTCAAGAGATCTCGGAACACAGACGAGATGGTGGAATTGCGCATCTTGCTGCAGAGCAAAGTACGCTCGGTTTTACTGGGTTTGCACAGAGCCTTGTTTGAGGGGGAGTGACAAAGTATATGCTGAGTTACAAGTTTAGAAAGAATATGTGCTTTATTAAAAATTGGATAACTTAATAGAATGATTTCCAGTGCGTACTAACAGTAGTTGCAATTGTATTGCAATGGAATTGCCTTCAGGGTTCTTTTAAAAGGGTAAGCCCCTGAGGATCGATACTAGGCTTTTTAAAAAATGAGTTTGCTGAAGAAATAGAGCAATAGAAGTCATAAGTTATTTCTACTTGTGAGTGGAAGGTTGTGATTTTGAGGGGAATGACTGTGTATGAGTGATTCTAAATTAAATATGAGAAATGGGAACTTTGGGTTTTAGTAACTCTCCCAAACAGATCAACCATATCAACAGGAAGAAACGTGGGAGTAATGCACTGATTTCATTGACAGGTGTGAATAGTTAAAGAGCTATATATGAATTTCCTCTGGTGTTTCCAGTTGCTACAGATGATTTCTGCTTTTTGAAGTATATCGGTCTTTGGTGTTAACACGGAAGAATGTTGTCTTAACTCCTTGTGGTGTTTCTGACCAACAATCAGGTTACATAGAGTACCACGAAATGTTTTACATTGTTAGTGCAATGTATGATCCGTGTAAAAGCCACACTTTACATGTAATTCTTGAAAGAACATGGTAAAAATGTAGTTTTGCAATGACCATTCTTCACTATCTGCCAGTTGATTGCTGGTGGTGTTGGTGTCTTGAATGAATTTGGTGGCTGTTAACATTCACTGTAACCTTTTCCAGAATATGCTGTTTTGAGAAATTAGTTACATTAGGGAGGCATAAACCAAACTGAGCACTTGTAATTATCAAATGTTTGGAGCACAAAAGTGAACTTTGCAAAGGTGTTTCTTAAAAAAAAACAAAACCAAGAAAACCAAAACATTCACCTGGGAAATCACTGAGCTGTGATATTTTTTATTTTTTTTTAGCAGTATATTTTCTGGGGAATATGGTCTGAGATAGGTTTTAACGTGGGCAGAATTGCCTAGACACTTCTGTTTGGAGTTAAAATATTATTGGCAAAACTGAGTATCTTTCTCTCTGCTGGGCTCCAGTGATAGTAACTGGGTGATTTTTTGACACGGATAAGCTGTATCAGTTTGTTTCATTTTGCTTTGAACCTTTGCAAAGCGGTGCAAGCTTGCCCTCACCTCCTGGGCCCGCAGAGTAATGCAAAAGCTGCTTTGCCATTTTCAGTCTTGACTTCAAAGATGTAATCTGTGCTGTGTTGTCATAATTTAACTTCTTGAAAACTGTTTTTCAGAATGCTGGAGCAGTGATTGGAAAAGGTGGCAAAAATATTAAGGCACTTCGTACAGACGTGAGTATATAATAGTTTGAACTAATCTAACACCAATTCTTTCAGAGCACTACCTCAAGAGCTTGATCGCGTGCATTTCTAGGAGTGGGAGCATTTCAACTATAGGCACCAGCAGTCGAGTTGCAAGCCATTTGTATTGATTGTTAGAGTATATAACTTAGTTCTTCATTATCTATTGTAATTAAAACCCAGCTTGACTCATGGGAGGAGAGGTTTATATTAAATCTCTTCACTTTTTATTAGGATTCTGCTAAATTACACACTTCAAGTGACTTAACATCCTAATTAAAAATACTGACAAAGCTTAAGCCCCTTAATAGTACCATTTCTCATATGTGTGAGTCAATTACAGTGCTACTGAAACTATCACAGGTGGCTGGCTTAACCCAGTGATAGAGGAATTCTTTAATTTCCTTTAAAAATGCAAAATAAAACCATCCATCTATTCCTTAACAGCTTGCACATGAAGAACAAAAGCATTCATGTTAAGCTTTCTTGCTTTAAATATTAGGATAAAACACTAAAGGAACATTCTATTCTGTTACTCGGAAGCACTAAGTGGTCATGACTTACTACCTGTTCACATTTTACAGTGGGTTGACTCTTGTGATTAGACACATGCTCAGCATTAATGTTGTGTATTTATAAAACTTGGCAACGCTTCTTAAATTCCATTTGTTTACACTCCTGTACTTGATATCAGCTACAATTTCAGCAGTTTTTCCGATCCAGACTCTGTTCAACACAAGATTTGGCAGAATATCTTTAAATATCGGTTCCAATGAAGTTCAGAAACTACCACAACCAGAAGTGAGGTTTTAGTTGAAACGGTCAGGATTCATGCTTGTAGTCACTAACTCTGGCAGCTAGTTGATCTTTTTTCTTCTTTTTTAGTTTTTTTTACCGGGTTTTTTTGGTTTTTTGGCTTTTGTTTTTTTGAGTAAATCAGTATGTCACCTAAGTCCAATTAATTTAGACTGGTCTGGAACATGAACTTTCCCAATTTGCCCAAGGTTCTAGTACTGTCAGTCTCGACAGGTTTTGTGTCTACCCTCATGAGCCAGCCTGCTACTGAAACGTCATTTGTTCGAAGTAAAAAGTAGTTTAGTCAGATCAAGTGACTCATTTTTAAGGTCCGTACTGTTAAGCCACAGTCGATGTAGCAATCCGTTATTGTGTTAGCCTTCAGAACAACTTAAGCTTGTTTCATGAATTGAGAGTAATGAGTATAGTTTGTATTAAATTAAAATTTATTGCTTTTCCCCCTCTTCCCTCTCCTTGTTTTTTTGGCCATATATCTCCGTTGCCCATGTACTGGATCGACTTGCCCCTGCGTTGCCCACCATGACGTTGGCCCATCCGCCCCTGAACGCCCATGTGAAAACCCTGGTTGGCTATGCCCAAAAATGTGCTCGTTGCCAAACGGGTACCATACTTGACAACTTCTGATTGAATACCCATGCCCAATGCCAACATCCACGAACGCCAATGACCAATGCAGTACAATGCCAGTGTTTCAGTCCCAGACAGCAGTGGCCCCGAGCGGTATGTCCCAACAGTTTATGCCTCACTGCCTGATTAGAAAGAGAGAAATGTATTTTATTACCTGCCTTTGATATAATTAAATAGTATCCCCTTATAGACGGTGTATTGTTTTTTTCAAGTTTTCTGTCTTATTTTCCCCATTAAGTCTTTTTGTCACTGAACTTTTACGTGAGTTGCCCACCCAAACAATCCACTAATTTTATTTCGATGGAAGGAGCACAGCTTCAAGTGTTGCATATTTGCTGCATTGTAAATCAAATTGGTTCAAAGTAGTCTTTCGCTCTGTCTTTGTGGCCCACCTTGCTCCCTTCAACATTGCCTGTTCATAATTATTTCTGATGAAATGCTAATTCCGGTTCGCTTTCCTTCACTTCTCATTTGTTACGTCTTTTTTTGTCTGGCATTTGTATTTGTTTTCTTGGAGAGCCCATCAGTAATCTGATTTCATAACCTTATTCCAGATACAACGTTCACCACTTGCATATCCTCACTTTTAATATGAGAAGGTGTGCCAGTTCGACTCATGTAATAGCGAGGGTATCCTAATTAGTGGTGGCGGGGAACATGAATATTCACTTCTACTTTCAGTTCTGCATCAATTTCTTGCCCACTTAATCTGAGCCCTTCCAAAAGCCCATTCTATCTCTCTCTGCAAGACCTATCTAATCTTAAATTTCTCATGCATAAATACTGGGCATAAACAAAGATGCATGTGTTGTAAATTGAGCAAACAGGTTTACTTTTAAGTGGGGAATATTAATTGTAAACTTTTCTTTGTAGTAATCTTGCTAAAATTTTGTGTGTGATGAAAAAAATTTACTTCTGCTTTTTCTTTTCTGCCTCCTCCATATTGCCTGGCGTTACGGCTTCCAACAGCATCTTGAGTATAAGTGCAGATATAGAGACAATTGGAGAAATCTTGAAGAAGATTATCCCTACTTTAGAAGAGGTATGTCTCTTAATGTTTTTTTTTCATTTTAAAGGTAAAAGATTAGCTTTTGAACAAGATAGTTCTAAATGGTTTACTGCTTTTTAAATGCAGGAAATGTGAAAAATAAATGCCAAAAGCTTTTTAAAGAAAGGTTATGTGTCTCACACTACATGTTGGCAGTTTTTTGGTGGAGGACAGTCTGTCGCTGCTATTCAGCATTTTGAGCAGACATCTCCCTTTTAGAATATTAAGTATTGCACAGTTGAATACTTTGTTAAGTCTGTGTCTCAAGTTGCTCAGTGTAATGTAATAAGTAACATATTAAAGAAAGGAAAAGTGATAACTTCACCTGGAGGTGCTTAAGTTGTTATCTTATCAAAAGAAATACAGGATTAGAATTCAGCAATAAATCAAGCCATACTAGTGCATTTAAAAAAAAAACTTTAACCCCAAATATTTAAAATTTTTGTGTGACTAATATTTTATTCATTTCCCTATATGCATTTTTCTTACAGTATCAACACTACAAAGGCAGCGACTTTGACTGTGAGTTAAGACTTCTCATTCACCAGAGTTTGGCAGGAGGAATTATTGGTGTCAAGGGTGCTAAAATTAAAGAACTCAGAGAGGTACTTGCTTCCTGTTCCAAGATGTCTTTTTTGTTCAATAAACGATGTTTTCTGTTCGTAAGGGGCAAGTGTAGGTACCTTCTGTGCAGTGATTCTTTCTGAACATACTGCATACGTGCTTTTGATCTTCTGAGAAGGAGCTGTAAATTTCAACTTCATTGCAGACCCTCAGAAGTAATACTGGTGACAGAGTTTAGGACTTGATTAAACAATATTTTTGGTAGAGTACTGTTTTTAAAGAAAGAATTTTTACTCCATGTTACTAAAATTACACTCATCACTCCTTCTGGAATGATCTGTGTGGAATTAATTGTGTGGTTGGACATGTGGTCTAGGGTGCAACCATCTCCACAATAGATGTCTGAATATTACTGTATATGGGCTTTGGTTTTGGTTTTTTATTTTCTAATCCTAACTCTTAGGAGATCTTTGTTTCACTGAAGGCATAAGATTTTTAAAAGTTAATGGGCTTGATGAGCTGAAAACACCCATTTTTCTTTCTTGGTCTTGTGTCAGAGTCAATTTCAGGTCAGTTCAGGTATAAGCCAATACCTGTTTGCATGGGTTGAGAGAGGCAAGATAACTTGTAGGGGTAGATGAATTCAGAAGGCTTATTTTTGAAGGAGTTTAAGGCGTATTCTCTCAGGGGAATTCTCCCCCAGGGAAGAGAGCCGTCTTTTCCAGGAATGCGTTTGTGTTTTTCTCCTGCATTCCACAGGGCTTGGCTCCCTGTCTTAGGAATAGGATAAGATTGCTGCAGACTTTTCAGAAGGCCCCGGGAGCAGGTGGGAAGGGGGGGTGGTCCAGAAGGAACAGTAAAAGCCTGGAGAAGAACAGAGGTGTGTCTTTCTCCCAGGGCTACGGTGTTTGTCACACTGTTAGGTTGATTGTAGCATTTTTGGCTTTGGAAATAATTTTTTCTAAATTCTTCCCCTCCTAGTGTTTTTGGGGCTTACCTGCGTTATCTTTCCTTCACACTAGACGTAATCCTAGCAACTTCACTGTCTTAGCGTTCAAAGCATGTTTTCTTTCACTTGAAGGTTAATAATGTGGTCCTTTTTCTCAGATTTAATTAAATTATGGTGTAGATGAGTCATAATTGAAATAGGAGAACAGGCAACTTGTCTTCGTACAAAAGTTTTGTCATCACAGATCTTCAAAAGATGTCATATTCAAATTTGTTGTGGTAACTCAGAAGCAAGCATGCAGGGTTTTTATTTTCTTTTGGATTTATTTCTTTTCAAATGTTTTAATGGGTTTTTAAAGTTGTTATATTCAACAAGCTTGGATTTTTTTCTTCTGCAGAACACTCAGACCACCATTAAGCTCTTTCAAGAGTGTTGTCCTCATTCTACTGACAGAGTGGTGCTTATTGGTGGAAAACCTGATAGAGTTGTTGAATGCATCAAGATTATCTTGGACCTTATCTCTGAGGTAATGTTTACTAAGTTTATTTTATACTTTGATGAATCTTAGATATCGTTTGGATGAGAAATGGTGTCTTTCGGTTTCTGTTTTGAATTCCATACCTCCCACATCTCCAACAGCAAAGTGATTGACAGGAACTTCTAAAACTATTGTCTGGAATTGTAGTGGACTTATGGAGGAGGAAAGCAGTTTTTAGTAATAATGAGCCATTATACCATCCTCTGCATGTCACTATAATGCAAAACTTGCAGAGGAAGGAAGAACAAGTTTATGTGCCATGGATAAGGGAAAGTAGTTTATCACAGCTAAGTTCACAGGAAGCACATCAACATTTCCTTTCTTAGCAGCTTTATAAAATCAAAACGGTCTTCCAAATGCATAAATGTGGAGTTGGGTATTTACTATATTAATTAAGTATGCCAGTTGTAATTGTCTTAATTGAGTTGGGGGGATTGTCTTGTTTGTTTGCATTAGTCTCCAATTAAAGGACGGGCCCAGCCTTACGATCCCAATTTCTACGATGAGACATACGACTATGGTGGATTCACAATGATGTTCGATGACAGAAGAGGACGTCCAGTAGGCTTCCCGATGCGTGGAAGAGGAGGTTTTGATCGAATGCCCCCTGGTCGTGGTGGACGACCCATGCCTCCCTCAAGAAGAGATTATGACGACATGAGCCCTCGCAGAGGACCTCCACCACCTCCACCAGGTCGTGGTGGCAGAGGTGGCAGCAGAGCTCGTAACCTTCCTCTTCCTCCTCCACCACCTCCTCGTGGCGGGTGAGTTGTTGCAAAAAGTTTATTATGCACAAACTTAATTTGTATATATTCTTCTGAATCATATTTGTATTTCCAGGGTTTTTTCCATGCTTCCATGTTGTTAGTGATTAGGTGTGATTGAGTGTGTATTAGACAAGAGTATTTTGAAAAGTACTGCTATTGAATTACCTGCTGCACTGCAGTAAGCTGTAAGGACTGTAGTCAGTACTTCTGAAACTTGTCATTCAGTACTTGACTAGTTTGATACCAAGTTGTGTGTGAAAACCACAAATGTGAAAATTCAAATTGGAAAAAAGGAGCTAGTTCACATCACACCTCACACAATTAATGTGCTGATGTTTTTCCATTTTAGAGATCTGATGTCCTATGACCGAAGGGGCAGACCAGGAGACCGTTACGATGGCATGGTACGGGTTTAAAGTTTGCCTTGTTGTGTTCTGTAAGCACGGCCAGCGTGCTGACTGTCTGAACATACTGTTGCTGAGCATGTGCACGTAAATGTGAGACATGCATAGTTCTGATGGTAAAGCCTGTCCATACAAATGGTCCTCCTGTGGAGGAATATTGGCATCTAAGTGGTATTTAAGACATGATGTGTTTTCTTTCTTTCCTCCCTGGCATCAATAATGATACAGAAAGTTTGACTCTGCTCAGCCCTATAGGTTCTCTTGCACTGGCCATCTTTCAGATTTTTTTATTCAGGATGAGAGAAGTGAAACTGGTAGATTTATCAGATACAGCAAACATGTTGGAACAATGTTCTCTTAAATTCTGGGTTACACAAACATTAATGCTAAATGTTGGAAAACATGAGCATAGCTGCAATAATACAGATTATGTATTATCTGAAAAGAGCTGTAGTTGATCTGGAAGGTGATTGCTCTTTTGAATCAATTCTTGTGTAATTTCTGATAACTCCAAGTGTTTTGGAGGTAGAACCACTGCTAAGTTGAATCCTAAATCAATACTGACCGAGGGAGAAAAAGTCTCTCATAGTATATGGAAACTTAAAACAAAGAATTAAAGGTGGTCTTCTGTGTTGCATTCTGTACTGTGACTTCACAAGCACTGATCTGCTGTTGTGAGGAAAGATTCCTCTTGCCTCAGAAGAAAAACAGGGAGGTTATCCTGGTTTTAGCGGGGATAGTTACTTTCTTTTTAGTAGCTGGTTGAGTGCTGCATTTTGGATTCAGTATGAGAATAATATTGGTGTTTTGGTTATTCCTAAATATTGTTTATTGTAAGTCAAGGACTTGTTCAGTCTGTCATGCTCTGCCAGTGAGTAGGTACACAGAAAGCTGTGAGGGAGCTTGGCCAGGACAGGTGACCCAAACTGGCCAAAGGGATATATCCCAGTAAAACTGGGGGAGCTACCCAAAAAGGGGACCAGTAGTCTCCTGGATGGGGACTGGCAATGGTCAGCCGGTGGTGAGCAGTTGTATTGTGCGCCACTGATTTTTTATTTCTTGGATTTCAGCTCTTTTTTTTTAAGTTAGTATCTACTATTCTTATTTTCTACTTTGTTTCAATTACTTAACTGTTACTATCTAAACCTATGAGCTTTGGTTTTGATTCACCTCCTGGTTCCTGTGGGATGGGGGTTGAGGAGTGAGCAGCAGCTGTGGGATGCTTAGTTGCCAGCTGAGTTTAAGCTGCAGAGGCGAATATCTATAATAACAACCTTTTCTCCTTGAGCTTTTGTTCAGCACGTTCCGTAAGATGACACAAGATTAATTTTTTTCTTTTAAATGAATGTAAGAGAAACGGAAAAGAGCTTTGAGATGGGCATTACGTATGTCCTCCTTGGGAGTAAGAGTTACTGGAAATACACATTGCAAGAATGTCACATGCTTACTAGAAATAAATTAAAGAAGAAAAAATAAATAAGTTACAAAAAAGTTACCCATACTACTCTACATCTTAAGAAACTGTAAGAATGGAGAAGTACACCTCCAAAATTCCTTATCTGTACTTACACGTTTTCACAGCTGCAGTTTTGTGTTCTTCTGTTTGCAGCTAACAAAGCCAGTGCTAGAGCATACAAACTGAGCAGCCTGCCCTTCTTTGGGTATCTGGTTGAGTACAGTCTTACTTAGCTTGACTCTGGGGCAGGGGTGTGTGTTCTATTTTTATTCCATTCTGGCTAGAATAGAAAATCTGTTTTGACATAGGTTTAGCCTGTTGGGTTGACCTTCACTTTGTTGACATGTGTTTCTACAAGCAAGTGGAGTAATTTCTAGTAGGGTTTGTGTGGGGCTTTTGTGCAAAAGACCACAGTTTTACTACCATTTGGTCCCTGTATAACCAACTGTCAGCCTGGTTAAATAGAGGACAACTTCCCAGCAAAGACTGTATTTAATTTCGAAGTTCAGACAATCATCATCCTAACTTCCTAAACTGCATAAAGCAGAAAGGAAGTTTTCACACTGATTGTGAGGCTGTAGCTGCAAGTGTCATTCCAGAACTGTAACATCTTCCTTGCTACTCTTTGTTTCATAGAGAAACTGTTCTCTAGCTAAACCAACGTTACTGTGGTTTGCCGTTTAAGTAATGATGAGAAAAGCTGCTCTTAAAGAGCAGAGTTGCTCTTTTACATGGATTCTGTTTTACATAGATGGAGTAAAAGGCAAGAATAGATGAACATCTCAAAAATATTGAAAAAATGGAACATACAGAAACAATTTTTTGCCAGTTCTTTTTTCATTGAAAGCAGAAAGTTTGAGTATTTGATGACCTTTAAGACTGGATGCTGACCTGCGATTTTTCTTGAATTCCAGATGTGACAGTATTGACAGCTTTGTAAAGGCTTGAGATGAGAAAAAACAAGTTGAGTTTTAAACGGGATAGGTAAATTCCTTTTGTTGATGTAGAGTCACACACTCAAGATGATGTTTTAGTGTAATTATACACTGCTGTCAGAAATGTTCATTTGGTTTATAATCTGCTCGGGAGCTTTATCCCGAAGTACAGACTTACATTATTTCTTTGTGAATGGAACTATGTATTTCAGCGTGTAACTACAGATCAAATGCCTTTGGACCATAAGAACTACTGTCAGCTGAAAAATCTTGAGTTTCCTGTATTTTTTTTTTTAACACCCTCATTCTCAGGAGTGTTCCAGATACAGAAATGCATTTGGATACCACTTGGAGGGGTGGAAAATAGTTCTCTTATCCCCTCATCTATTTTTAAATTAACAGTTCAGGTACTAAAATGTCCAAAGTACTAAAAATTTCAAAATCTGAGTTTATGTAGACTTTAATCAGAAGTGGACTGTCTCTTCACACTTGTGTGAGTGTCTTCAGATTTGTAATGTGCTTTTGCTCCTTCAAATGCTTCCTCATTCTTGATTTTTTTAAACATACATATATATATATGTGTCTTGATGTATAAATGCTTGAGTAATGGCACATAACATTTTGAGAATTACAAAATATCCTTCAGGTTTAAGAGATGTGACACTAACAGACATATAACAAATAAGTAAAGAAGAATGTCTGACAACTATGCCATTTACTCATGCAGATGCTGGGAGAAAGTAACAAAATTTCACTCTCTAGAAAATCAGAAAAACTTAGGGCAAAAGAATTTGGCATCATTTGGGGCTGCGTGCTTTTTTCTTTCATGAGATGCAAAAGTTAAGTTCTTTGCCTTATTGAGCCTGGCTGTCATGGTTTCTGTTCTAGTACCAGTAGTGACTAGCACAAATGAGTCTGCAGCATGGAATGTTTTGTTACATATGTTGAGACACCCTGTTTTAGAAACTTGTTTAAAAGTGCACAAATGAACATCAGTTGATGAAATTGAAAAATTCTGAAAGAAATGCTATATATCGTATGTTTTAAAAGCTTAATTAAATTTCTACTAGAATTAGGCAGCAGTAGATTGTTAGTCTACTTGCTGGCTATTTGAGGTATGTGGAAATGAATTGGTAGAACATGAGAAGCAGTGTCCTTCCTGCTTGATCTGCTGTTGGCATAATCACTTGTTGTTACTTGTTTCGATTTTACTAAACCTTCATTTTCTAACAGATGGCTGAAATAAAAGATTTTTCTAATGCATTGCAAAGTATTTTTATATGTAATAGTAATTGAAGGTTTTCTAAAAGGCAAAAAAAGAAGGCTAGTTCAGGTTTTGCCTTGCTATTAGTTGTCTGCCCTTTTCTTTTAGAGGAAAAATCTGGTAATACTGCAGAAAAAGGGCAAAAAAGTGAGTGTGACAACACTTTCCTCAAAGTGAAATTCAAAGGCAGTAGGTCTTGAAAGTGGTCTAATCCCATAACTTCAAGTCTTGGTTATAGTATAAAGGTTTCTCTGTACTAGCCTGTGTTGTAATTGCTTGCCTAGTTCTCTAAAAGTGTGTATGACCTGGACGTCCTTTCTTCCTCCTTTCATGTTGTGTCTGGAAGATGATGCAGTGTCACGTGGATGCTTGTGATGACATGCAGCCACCAGAGTTGGTGAGTGTGTTCAACATGTTTTTTTGAAAACTACTTTATTGAACAAGTTAAGTGATATTTCTTAAAAGAATCAGAAGTGTAGTCTGTGGCAACTTGACCCTAGAACCCATTAAAATTTATAAAGCTGTCCTGACTCAGAATTTATTGGTAATTGTAATAGTGAATCCTTTGAAGACAGGTAATGTTAATGCAAATGTAGAATTATGCAGCAGCCTGGTAAAAACAGAGGAGTTTTTCTGTACCTCATTTTTTGCCTCTTTTACACACCCTATTTTCACTTTGTAAATAGTAACTGTCTTCATAACTGATGCACTCAAGATGTGTGCATTTAGGATATATAGTTTCTGTTAATTTCACAATGTGGTGAAGTTTTTTCATTTCAAACAAATTCAAACAAATATTAAAAGTAAGTTATTATGTTAGTGGATAAACTACAATGCTCTACTCATTTATGTATTTGAAAAAAAGAGTTTGATCAGGTAACTTTCTTCCCTAAAACCTATTACGGAATCATAGAATGGTTTGGGTTGGAAGGGACTTTAAAGATTATCTAGTTCCAACCCCCTTGCCATGGGTGGAGAACCTTGCACTAGACTGGTTTGCTCAGGATTTCATCCCACATGGCCTTGAACATTGCCAGGAGTTGAGCATCCACAACTTCTCTGGCAACCTGTTCCAGTGTTTCACCACCCTCACAAGAATTTCTTCCTAATATCTGAACTAAATTTCCCATATTCTGATTTAAAGCCATTGCCCCTTGTCCTTGCTCTTCATGCCCTTCTAAAAAGTCCTCCATCCCTGTAGGCTGCCTTTAGGTGCTGGAAGGTGACAGTAAGGTCAGCCTGGAGCCTTCTCTGCACCGGGCTGAACAAGCCCAACTCTCTCAGGCTTTCTGATAGGAGAGGTGCTCCAGTCATCCTGATGGGCTCCTCTGGACCTGATCAATAAGTCTGTCCCCTTACACAGGGGGCCCCGGAGCTGGGTGCAGCACTCCAGGGGTCTCACCAGACCAGAGGGGCAGAATCATCTCCCTTTACCTCCTGGCTGTGCTGCTTTTGATCCAGCTCAGGATACAGTTGACTTTCTAAGCTGCAAGTGCACACTGCCAGCTCGTGCCCAGCCTCTCATCCAACAGTAATTCCAAGTCCTTTTCAGAGACCTGTTCTCAGTCTGGACATCCATCAGCCTGTATTGATACTGGGGGTTGCACTGACCCAGGTGCAGCACTGTGGACTTGGTCTTGTTCAACTACATGAGATTCTCATGGGCCCACTTCCTAAGTTTCTCCAGGCCCTTCTGGATGGTATCCCATCCTTCAGATGTGTCAACCATACCACCTAGTTTGATGTTATCTGCAAACTCGCTGAGGGTGCACTCTATCCCTTGGTCTGTAGTATTGAGAGATATTTAATAGTATTGGTAGCAGGACAGACCCCTGGGGGACACCTCTGGAATGCTGAGCCATTGTCAATACCCTCTGGATGTGACCATCCAACCAATTCCTTATTCATCCCTATCCTGTTTGGAGAGAAGGATGTTGTGGGGGGCCATGTCACAGGCTTTTACAGGTGTCCAGTTGTGGCATCTGTTACCCCTCCCTTGTTCACTGTTGCGGTCACTCCATAGTAGGAGTTACGGGGTGAATCAAGTGTTCGTGCTATCTTGAAGACAACAAAATGCCACCAAATTAATACTTTTGATTAACTGATATGAAATGTCAATTCTTAGCTTACATAAACACAACATCTGCTATGAATTTTTATAGGCTAGGGTGGCAGATGTATTCAAGGAAAAGAGAAAAGAGTCCTGTGGCAAATACCAACAGAGATATATCTGTGTGTTTTCAATATGCTGTCCTCTGAATTAAGCCTTAGGCAGAGTCCATCATTCTCTTGTATTTTGGACTCCACTCCAAGCTCCATAATACTGCATTACAATCTCTATTGCCTAGTAACATGATTAGACAATACAAGTTGCTGAGAGGACAAGCTCAGCACTTTGATCCAAGTAACTTTCATTTTGGTCTGAAAAGGTAAATGGCAAGGAATATTTGGGGAAAGTTGTTGCATTGTAGCTTCTCTGAACAAGTAGTTCTGGTTGGTTCAGTTTGACTGGCTGCCAGGGGTCCATCCAGCTGCTTTCTCACGCCCCCTCCTCAGCAGCTTGAGGGGAGAAAGCAAGACAAAATTTGTGGCTGATGGTAAAGACTGGGAGATCACTTAGTAATCGACGCAATGAGCAAAGCAGAGTTGACATTGACTATCATTGTGAGAAACAAAGACTGGAACTAAAACCACCTTTTTCCCCACCCTTCACCTCTTCCCAGACTCAGCTTCATTCCTGACTCCTCTACATCCTCTGCAATGAATTGTGCAGGCGTGATAGGGAATGGCGAGGTGCAAGTCAGTTCACCACACTTTTATGTATCCCACGCTCCTCACACCATTCCCTTGTTCCTGTGTAGCGTCTTTCCCATGGGATATAGTTGTTCGTAAACTGCTCAAATGTGTCTGTCTCCAGTGGGCTGCAGTTCTTCAGGAACTGTTCCAGTATGGCTCCCCTTCATGGGATACAGTCCTTCAGGAACAGACTGATTCAGTGGGGTCCCCCACAGGCCACAGGTCCTGCCAGGCATCTGCCTGGAGTCTCTGCAAACTACAGCTTCCTCCAGGACGTATCTTCTTGCTCCCAACACAGGATCCTTCATGGGATAGTGTGGCTATCTGCTCCAGCATTGTTCTGTCCACGGGCTGCAGGACAGTTGCCATTTGAGTGCCTGGGGCATGTTTTTGCCTTCTTTCCCTGTGGTATCTGCAAGGCACCTTAGCTCACTGTTTTAATCCTTGCTCATCTCTTGCAGTCAGTGCACACTTGGAGGTGTTTTTTACTCTGATGTTATCGCTGAGGTGTCACCAGCTTTGTTGACAGATTCAGCTTTAGGCAGCCCCTGGGCTCCTGTCCCAGACCCCAGGAACCTCTAAGAAGTTCAGTTTGTTACAACCCTGCACATTTATTCTCTGCTTCTGTCGGAAAACATGAATATGGGGTCTTGAGCGCTTACTGTGTATTAGATGAAATGGAACACTTGATGTCAAATGCAAGCTTACAAATCCTAAATAAAAGGGGCCAGGAGTGCTTTGTTGTAGTGCTTTGCATTTGATACGTGGTGGTTTAAATGGAACAGATGTAACTCCTATTGTGATTATCTGTTCAAAGATGTAAAGGATTATAGCATTGTTTGAATCAAGAGACAAGTTATAGAGAAATTCTTCAGAGCTTTGCTGTGTTTTTCCCAAAGGTGTAGGTGAAGTAGAAGGGTGATGGTCACTGGCTAAAATTTTTGTCTTAAAACTGGAGACTTGAGTTTCTCTTGAGCTGTATAAGTAGCATTAATAAGGTTGTACTCTTTAATTTGAATGGTTGTTTAGTCCAAGGGTCACAAGTAGGTCAGCAACAAGAGCTGTCTTCAAGAAGCTGAGTTAGTGTGACTGCCTTGGTAAACTCACATGCCTGAATCCTTCATGTCTTTGCTTAGTCTTGGAGATTTTGACAGGGTAAGATAAGAATCACAGAATGTCTTGAATTGGTTTGGGCAAACAAGAATCATGACAACAAATACCTGGCCCTGCACAGGACGGCCCCAAGAATTACACCATGTGCCTGAGAGCATTGTCCAAATGGGCAGAGGTTAATGAGACCAGCCACCCCTTTTGTTTCTGGTCTGCCCTCTTTAGCTTCAGGTAGCCTTTGATGGCACAACACTTAATTTATAGTCAGGTTGGGAGTTGAGATGTTTGCATAAAATAGGCTTAGAGTTAACAATATAATACTTAAGACAAATATGTTAATGAAACACAGTTATTCACTATTTAAGTGGTTTTTTCTCTTTCTCTTACAGTTTGAGGGCGGCTCTGGTTATGGTAAGTGTCTATATAGAACCTTTACATGTACTTAATTATGTAGTTACTAAAGGGCTTGATACATACACTTAAATCAGATTATTCTTACGCAGGGGGGCGTGGTTCATATGGAGATCTTGGTGGACCCATCATCACAACACAAGTAACGATTCCCAAAGATGTAAGTAAAGTTGTCTTGCTTTCAACTCATCCTTTCTCTTAAAAGAAAAAAGCTACAGCCATTTCTCAGACTATTTAAGTAAATCATAAGTATTTAGAGTGCTTGCTAAGTACTTCTAATACAAAATAAGTGTTCCTAAATCACCAAGAATATTCTTGGACTGTTTGCTTTGTATCTTCAGTTCAGAGACTCACTAAACAATTTTACTGAGGGTTAATACTCAGTAATAGAGATGTTCTCTGTTAACTTGTATTTTGCAAATGAGGAGCTCGTTGTCCCAGTTTTATCCCACCTATATTGATACAGATAATACTGCAGGGGATGTTTTGGGGCTGTAAGGAAGTAAGCTTCCATTCCAACTCATAAAACTCAATTTGTGAAAACTACTCAAATGATGTTGTGATTTTCTAACTGGTTTCAGAAAGGAAGTTGTATCAAGAAATCAAGAAATTAATAAATTAATTTTTTGCTTTTTTTCTCTAGTTGGCAGGATCTATTATTGGAAAGGGAGGCCAGAGAATCAAACAAATACGTCATGAGTCAGGAGCTTCGATCAAAATTGATGAACCATTAGAAGGCTCAGAAGATCGGATAATAACTATTACAGGAACACAGGACCAGATACAAAATGCACAGTATTTGCTGCAGAACAGGCAAGTTAAAGTTCAATATTGTCCCTACTGTTATTTTAAATTGACATACAAATTATAAAACTGCTTTGTGAATTAGTTTAAGAAAGCAGGTTTTACGTAACTACTTGAACCTAACTTTGCCAGTGGTAGTTCTACCTTGATTCTCTTCGGTTCTCCATTGTAATTAAAATGAAGGCACCCTCAAAACTAATCTTGCTGGAAGACACCTTAACCAAGCAGTCCTCTCCTTTCTCTGGTGAAAACTGCTGCAAAAAAACTACTTGTAATAAATTATATAGAGCCTGTAGAAAATATAGAAGATTTCAGTGGATGTTGGCCTAGTTCTGTGTGGAAGACTAGTGATTTTGTTGTTTTTAGATAACTAAATTGACAACAAATCACAGTCTGCCATATGGCACAGACCATGCCTCTACAGGACAAGTTGAAATCGATTTTGTTACGCAGCATTTCACACCTTGCTGACATTATTTTGCATTTTCTGCCAAATATTAACAGCTGCAGATACCATTTGCTTTAGTAACTTCTGGCTGTCATAGCGGATTTTAATGTTTTAACTGGAATGTTTGGCTTTAGATTATTAATATGCCTAAAATATATTAATACAATTATTAGCTATTGATATTTTAAAATTACTTTTAAATGTATTAGGAATTTGTAATTTAATCTGCTCTAAGAATGTCATTATGAATGTTGTTGCAAGATGTATGGTCCATCATTCTAATACATGCTTTTTTCTTTTTCTTTTATAGTGTGAAGCAGTATGCAGATGTTGAAGGATTCTAATGCAAGATTATTTTTTCTTTTTTATAGTGTGAAGCAGTATTCTGGAAAGTTTTTCTAAGACTAGTGAAGAACTGAAGGAGTCCTGCACCCCTTTTTTTTTTTATCTGCTTCTGTTTAAAAAGCCAACATTCCTCTGCTTCATAGGTGTTCTGCATTTGAGGTGTAGTGGAATCTTTTGCTGTCCACCAGATGTAATGTTTTAGTTCCTTACAACTACCTGGGGGGGAGGGAAAAGGGCGCACCAGACTAACATTGAAATTTTGAAGCAGCAGAGAGTGAATTCTATTTTTGTTCATCGTTGGTGGTAAATTGTAATGTTTTTCTGTAACTGTTGTGAACACCCTGCTTTCATGTACACTGTATCTTACTTCAAAGGGGGGAGAATACTGGTAGACCACCTGTCCCTGGCATCTGTTGAGAGCAGTGTGCAGAATGTAATGCTTTTTTTGTAAGAAACACTTTAGGATTTTTAAATAAATTTAGTTAACCTATTCTTGGTTGTCATTTTTCTTCAGGTCTGCACAAGGTGATGACTAAAATGAATACACTTAGTTTGGTTTTTTTTTCCCCATATACATTAAAGTTGCTGTTAAGCTTGCTCTTCAGCTTCCTTGATATAGATGGAGTTATATGGGGTTTTTTGACAAATTAAAGAAGTTGTGTGAAAATAATGACTGCTTTGCTTTCTGGGAGAAAAAGGTGAAAATACACAGATGTTGTGTAAAACTTGACATTTTCCAAGTGTTTGGCCCTCTTTGCCGTACATATATATATTGGTGACGGTATATAAATAAAATATTTAAAAACTTTGTGATGTCACTGAGTCAACAGTGGTGAAGTACACCTGGTTATAGACAGCTTGCTTAATGCAGATAACACTGTTAGAAAAGACAGTTGCTCTACCATTACTCAATAAATTATAGCTGTTTCCTGAGCTTTTGTTTGTATGAGGTAGAAATTGCAAATTGGCGAATTAACAGTATCTCTGTGACTTGTTTTTCATTGTATGCAAAACTTAAACTTGTTTTCCCAGATGTATGTTGAATTCCGTTAAGAATTATTTGTGAGAAATTAAAAAAAAATATAAAGCCTCTGGATATCTCATGTAATACCTTGGCATTTGTATTTATAGTTAAAACTTTTAATTTCACTTCCTGAATAAAAACAAAACAAAACATGTAAAAGTGTGTCCCATATGCAGAGGTGATGGGTCTGCATTAAGCGTGGATTTTTTGTGTGTTTTGTTTTTACGGCTGGAGTTTTTTCCCCCGCGTGGTTTGTAGAGCACTGGTCGTTTAACCTACTCTTAAAATGAAGTACCAAAGGGGAGGAACTAAGACAGTACCCGGAAGCAGGGCTGGCCGCCTGCGCGGAGCTGTAACCCAGTTCTTTAAAAACAAAAAATGCTTTCTCCTCATGTTTTGTCAGTGAGAAGGCAGCTGGCAGGCGTCTTTTTAGCCGAATTCCCTAAATTACAGGGAGAAATCTCCAGTCGATACAAAGGTTTTGGGCAAAACGAACTAGAAGAGGTGCTGAATTCTTTTGTGCGCATGCCCTCGCGCATACGTACGGCAGAAGGGCGGGTGGAGGGGGTGTCATTACTTTGGTTCTGTTTTAATTCGGGAGGGAAGCTCAACAATTCTCGGCAGTCACATTTTCGTTCGCTGTCCTTTTTCTTTACCTCCTTTCCATTGACTCGGATCTCCTGAAAGACTCAGGTGCCAGGAAGCCGAGCCCGAGCGCGGGCGAGTTTGCGACGGCCCGTTCCCGGGCGCTCCCCCCGCGCCTGCGCGGCCGCGGCTCCGCGAGGCGGAGCGGGACGGGGCGG
>VXBA01005911.1:0-36042 GCA_013399895.1 Serilophus lunatus | reverse complement strand
CGGGTGGCGGAGAGCCTGTTCGACAAAGCCGCTACGGCGGAGTTCGGGCTGGCGGGGTGGAAGAGCCTGCACGAGCTGAACCCCCGGGCCGCCGACAAGGAGGCGGTGGATTGGGTGTTCCTGGTGGACACCCTCAACTTCTCCTTCTGGTCCGAGAAAGAGGGGCAGAAGTACCTGGTGAAGTACAAGGATAAAACCTACAGCGGCTACTGGTCGCTGTGCGCCGCCGTTAACAGGGCCCTGGACGACGGTCAGTGAGCGCCGGGAGCGGGGCCGGGCATGGTCGGGCTGGGCTCGCTGGGCGAGGGCGCTGCGGGCCGGGCATGGTCGGGCTGGGCTCGCAGGGCGAGGGCGCTGCGGCCCGGGCATGGTCGGGCTGCGCTCGCTGGGCGAGGGCGCTGCGGGCCGGGCATGGTCGGGCTGGGCTCGCTGGGCGAGGGCGCTGCGGGCCGGGCACGGAGGATAAAAAAGAGGAAAGGGGACCCGCTCTCGGGAGTGCGTGTAGGTGTTTCCGTAGCAGTGTGTTCGCGGGCCGTCCCGTAGAGACCGCGGGTGCTGGCTGGTAGCGCTTTCAAGGTACCCTCGTACTGCCTCCTCACTCGTGGCACTGACTGGGTAATGTCTTCCAGTCGGAAGACTAAAGAGATTGCCAGCAGTCAGCTGTGCGTGACCTCGGTTATTGCACGTGTGTTCTTCAGAAAAAATAGTGTATTTCCACTGCAAGTGAAAAAAAAAAAAAAGAGGCATAAACTGAGAATCCTCTGGACTAAGACTAATACAACACCAGAGTGGTGCCCCTAAACCCAGTATTTTAAACCACTGTTTAAAAGTCTTATATTTAAAACCAGTACGTTCTCTCTTGTTGCTGTCCTCAGGAAAAACAAAAATCTGTTTGTAGGTATAGATGGAAGTTTTAATTACTTTTCTGTATAGTTGTTTGTAAATTGCGGAGGCATTAGTTTGAAGGCAAGTTTTGTAAATGCACAACGCGATCAGGATCCAGGGGGAAACAGGCCTCTGCTGACTACATTACCTATATTACTGACTGTGTTTGCCAGACTGCTGTGTAAACACTGCACTCAAAATACGAAGACTAAACAGCTGAGAAGAATTACATACAAAAAATAAGAAAAATTCCAAGATCACATATTTGCATCTATAGATGGAACCATTGTGTGCACTCACAAACTTAGCTTTCAGCAGCTTTGTGAGTGTGGCTGTCACTGACAACTATGGGGATTGTAAGAGTTGATTGAAAGACTTTTTAGATTTTCCTGTCCAAGTGCTTTCATCTGCAGCAGACCACTGCACTGCATTAGGTCCTGGGATATGTCATGATAACCTAAACATCTTATTTTCACTTTTCTGAAGGAATACCTATCACCAGTGCATCGTATTTTGCCACCATGACGCTTGCCCAAGTCAGGCATGTATTTCGCTCTGATACAGAAGTGCCTTTACCTTTGATTGAAGAAAGACATCGAGTGCTGAATGAAAGTGGAATAGTTCTGTTAGAGAAGTTTGGAGGCTCTTTCCTCACCTGTGTCAAAATGAGTGAGAAGAGTGCTCAGAAACTACTACGTCTCATACTGGAAAATTTTCCTTCTTACAGAGATGAAGCTGTATTTGAGGTAAGATAGTTCTAAAGCTCTGAAAACAAAATCATATGATATAGTAACAGTAAAGGAATCTTGACGGTCCACAGCTAGACAAGAGTCACCCTTTTTTTCCCACCAGAGGAGTGCCTTTTTTTTCATGTGCTGTCTCTGTCTTTATCACTTTGTTGTAATTTACTTTGATATACTCCAAGTTCCCAGTAAGATCACACCTCCTTTGTAATCCTTACAAATGCATGGTATGTGAGATAATTCCTGTCTGAATAATCAGAATCTTTTTTCCTTTTTTTTTTTTTCCCTTCTGTGGAATTGCTGTCAACCCTCCTCTCCCCATCTTCTTTCTTCTTTTACCTTGAGGTTCTCCGCAGCTCAATGAAGGAAATGAAAATTGTAGAATTTAGCTTCTGGGACTGCACTCCTCTAACTGTTGTTGATTCAGCAGGTCTTACACAAATGACTACAGGTTAGAAGTAACCTATACTTTTTATTAATGTTGGCAGTATACTGAAGTTTTTTGTAACCTTTTTCCTTAAACTGATGGTAAATAAACAGAGTCCATCTAGTATTTTGTGTCCCCCAGTTTCCTCTAGGCAGGCATGATCTGCAATTACCATCTGTAATGTACGTAGTTGCTCCTGTGCTCAGCTGCATGTGCTGTAATATTCAGCTGTTACATCATGAAGTCCAAAAGACTGTATTCTAGTAACAGTGCAGCCTATACTAATAGTCCCTGCAGTCTGTTTAAGGTAACTCCTTGAAATAGCAATCACTGGAGTTTTGAACCTGTTGCATTTATTGACCTTCTGTAGGTGGCATGATTTTGTGTTCCTTTGTGTCCTGCAATGAAGTAAGATATATCTACATTAAAAATAAGAGGTTCTTTCTAATTAACCTTTGAAGCTGTTAGTTTAGTTTATTTGGGGTTTTTTTACATGCAGAATAATATTTTGACAATTTTTATGATCAAAAAAGAACTATTTTCCAGTTAAAGTGATGGAGTATTTTCTTATCTTTATAGTGACTGTATTCATTGATGTTATATCTTTAATGAGATGATGATGAGTGCTTTATAAAGCAAGCCTCCCTAAAAGAAGCAGCAGATTACAGAATGAAAAAGCATTCCAAAAATTACCCCAGACCATAAGCACTGACACAGTAATAAAGCCTACTGCATGAATATGGAAGCTATTTTTCTACTTGCACTAAGCAAGATGTGTATTTTGAAGGTGGTGACATGGATCACATTATCAGTGTTATCTCTATGGCAGCAGGTTGAGCTCTCACAAATAAGACTTTGTGTTCAGTAAAGGGTTTTCAAAATGACATATGTAATTGTAGAAGTTGTTAGTGTTTGTTTCTCCTGAAAAAGGAAATGCAGACCAAAACCAAAATCTCCAAAAACAATTTTTCCACCTTGGGCAAATGGTTCATATTTAGATGCTGTGCTACATTTGATTCCCAATAAAAATTTAAATTTTAAATTACCTTACACTCACATACCAGGATTTTCACGTTTTGACATAGATATAATAGAGTCCTTTCTGGTCTTCCAGTCATGGGCATTGCATGTATTTATCTCTTATTTATCATCACCTGTGACCCAGGTTGTAAAATTCTCATGATCCTCCTATTTTTTGCTTTTTTTATTTTAATAATTGTGCTGTCACATTTTGCTCTTTGCCGACACAGTACTCCTCCTTTAATATCAGTTGGTCTTTATTAGATAGATCCATGATACTAGCACATTGTATTGCAGGGAAGACATAAGTGTCCCTGTATGTGGTAGCATTTCCTGGAAAGGGAGGGTGTTGCAATAAAGACAAAAAAAAATTAAAAATACACCCCCGTCTTGTAAAGAGTTCAATTTTTTTGATAAATTGTACTATCTTTCAGACAGAATCACAGATTGGGTAATGTTGGAAGGGACCAAAGTGGTGCATGTGGTCCAACTTCCTGGCTCAAGCAGGATCATCCTAGAGCACCTGGCATAGGACTGTGTCCAGACAATTCTGGAATATCTCCAGTGAGGGAGATTCCACAAGCTCTCTGGGCGATCTGTTCATTCCTTGGTTCATCTCACAGTAAAGAAGTTCTTCCCCTTTGATATGTGGTAGCTTCCCTTGCTTTCTGTTGAAAAGAATAGTGGAAAAATTTACTAGAAATATTTAGTAATCTTCTTCATATTTAGAATTTTATATAAACTTCACAAGTACCGTGCAGCATAAAAATTGAAACAATTGAAACAATGAAATTATAAATCCATCTGTTCAGTGACAAGCCCTAGACAATATTTTTGTTCCAAATTCAACTGCAGCATGAAATGAAAAGATCCATTCTAATTCTGCCTTACTCTGCTCTTGCAAAATGGTGTAGTGCTGGAAACAATCAGTTCTGTACTATCTTGGAAAGACCTTAATGCTGTGAAAGAGCGACACCCTTGCTTTGGGGCAGTAAGAGTTGTGATAAAATTTGATCTATTAATTATTTGCTTCCTGTTGTGGATGTCTTGAGTGGTGTTTTGTTATTTAACATACAAAATCATGTATGTTCTCTAGAAGTAAGTTTGTGCATCATGTCTAGTATAGAATGAGGCACGTGGATAGCAAGAGTTTTGAGTATGTTTTTAGAAATTGTTCTGTGAAATGTCATTTGGCTTCTTGTTCTCAGTGTTTTTGGAGAATAGCATTTCTCCAAATGCTATCAGGAATAGCTGTAGCATCTTGGCAACGAAATAAAATTAAATTATCTTTAAAAAGATGTAATTTGTTTATGGTGACAGTAAGGTGCCCATTAACCATTCAGTTAACTCTTTCAGTTACATATTGTTTAGCACATGTTGTCAAAACTCGAAAACCTCATCTAGCTATAAAGGGAGGGGAAAGAAGTGCAACCCAGTAATACTTTTCTCATTGACGATGCAGATGTACAGTGATACATTGTGTTCATCAAAGTAAGAAAAACTCAACATCTTGCAGGTTGTAGCAAGTTTTTACCCTTGTGAGTAGTCACAAAGGCCTGTAAATCATTACAGGATTAGTACCAGCAAAAGGGTTCAGGACATTAATAGAGCCATTCGTAGTATCTAGGGAAATACCATATATTTAAGTGTGTCTTCCACTGGAATTAATTTTCCTCTCTCCTCTGTACAATACAGAAGAGCATTTATTTAAGTTTTCTTAGAATTTTGTTTCCTTAATGTTACAGATACAGTTATTAATCAAATGTTTTGATTGTCTAATCCAATACATGCCTCTTATGCTTCTCTTGTCAAAGTAGAAGGTTGGATGAATGCTTGAGTGTCTAAAAATTGTTTGCTGGATTTTCAACTACAGTGTTTCTCAAGTGGAAGTAAACCAACATGAATGTGTTCTGAGATCCAGGAAGATCCTAAAACATTTTTATTCTGCTGCAGTGACTTCTGTTATGTTCCTCTTTTATTTCAGTTTCTTTATGAGCACTCCACATGATCTTTGTTTGTAGTTTGTTATTGTTTATATTTCAAAGTGTTTAAGAATGTTGCACTCTTATTCTGTTCTGTTTAACTATGTGATAACTACATGTTATTCAGGCACTTAAATAATCCATGAATTTCTTTCTTCAGAAAAAGAAAGTGACTTTCTACAAACGAGCACAAATACTTGTGGCTGATACATGGAGTGTATTAGACGGCAAAGGTGATGGTTCTTTTGGTGATATTTCTAGTCTGACAATATTTGCTGACTACAGAATCCCTCAAGTTCTTGTTCACTTAAAAGCAATGAAGTATTCTGAAGAATTGATGAAGAAATTACGTGAAGGTTTGTTCTGCCCTTACTGATACTTACTAATCTTACCTCTTGACATGGTAGACTGAAGCTAGTTCTAAAATGTAATGTTTTGTCTATGTTAAGGTTTTGTGTATTTTCTTCCTCCATAAAACAAGGACTTCTTACATAGTGATGAGGTAACAGAAAGGAAATTTTTCCCTAAAAATGATCCTGAGCGAGATCTTAAGGTTACTTTTTTATAAAGTTTTAGCTGTTCTGTGGAATAAACATTGATAAGGGAGGGATTAAAGAGATTCTAAACTAGTTGATTTCCAAGTTTTTGAAGGGCTGCTGTTGCCAGTTTTCAGCATGAGAATAGTTGTGACAAAAGAAACAATGATTTCTTCGTTAATTCAGAGATGAAGTAAAAACATGGGAATTCTTTATTTGAAAGTACCGAACTGCTAGTTTACAAGCAAAACAATATTGTGAATGTCCATTAAAAAAATACTGCTTTAAATGAAGTTAATTGCATATGACTAAGTCTCATTTTTTAAGGTTGGTTCCATCTTCCAGTACTTAAAAAGCATGAACTTTCGTGAATAAAAAATAAGCAAATCCCTTTTCTACCTTAAAATGACTGTATTTAGAGGTAGGAATGCAATTTCAAGATTAATCAGCGATATAAACAGATGAATGCAACTGTCCATTGTTCTTAGTGGAATGGGCATATGTATATTTATGTCTGTATGCGTATCTACATATTAAGTAGACCAGACAGACATTTTATTTTTCCATGAATTCTAATGAGAGGATTCCCGTTCAAGTCATTCCAGTGGTTCCCTTGACATATATTTTTCAAGGTGGTTTACTTGTTTTTAATTTTAAAATTTTAGACTAGAGTTATCTTGGCAGAAAATCATATATATATATATATATATATATATATATGCACAAAAAGGTATACTTTAATAAAAGTCTATCCTTTTTTTCTCCACAAGCAAAGAAATTACCATTTGATGTGCAGTATAACCTATTCTTTCCTTAAAGCAGTTCCTTAGAATACAGGATGTTGTTTTAATTGAATGGGAGGTAAACTTAATAAGTGCATATGGTAAAAATAAACATTAGAAAATGATTGTTAACAGTTGTAGTGTAAGTCATGACAACTGGAGTCCTAGGACAGAATAAATGTAAAGGGGAAAAAATACAAAAGCAGGCAGTCCTTCGCCTTCTGTGTCTTGCATGTAAATATATTGCTGTCTCTTGTGTCTACAGGAACAATTTTCCAATCTGGAGACAGAGAGGAGGTAGAGATCCGTGGCTGTTCTATTTGGTGTTGTGCCTTGATCTGTAAGCACCTGCAGGAGCTCTATCAGAAGAAGGGTCAGGACATGCATGAAAAGATCAATGCCGTTTTACTTGATTATTTTCTTTGGGATTATGCCAGGGATCACAGGGACGAGATGAAAGATATTCCATTTCACCGAGTGCGATGTATATATTACTAAGTCCAGTCCATAGCTGTTGCATTGTTGCATTATATTTCGCACTGTAGGTATGCAGTTTGCATATGGTGGTTTGTCATTTACTAATTGGGAACTGATTAAGTCAAATGTTTGTTGTCTGGTGATGTATTAACACCTTCCTGGAGGTGACAGGTGCTGGGCACATGTTCAGAGATGAGTGCGGAACTGGTCCATTCACCCAATAAACTGCAGTGACAGATGTGGCACACGGTGTGTTGGTGTTTTCACTGGCATGGGCAGCCCTCAGGGAGATGGGGGAGTAGGGGGCTCACTCCCTGTTGGGGGGAAAGGAGGGAAGGAGTCACAGAGTCGCAGGATCAGTTAGGTTTGAAAAGACCTCTGAGAACATCGGGTCCAACTTATGACCAAACACCACCTTGTCAACTAGACCACGGCATTAAGTGCCACATCCAGTCTTTCCTTAAGCACCTTCAGGGGCAGTGACTCCACAGCTTCCCTGGGCAGTCCATTCTAGTATTTAATCACCATTTCTTCTTAATGTCCAACCTGAGCCTCCCCTGGTGCAGCTTCAGGCTGTGTCCTCTCCTCCTGTCGCTGGTTGCCTGGCAAAAAGACCAGCCCCACCCTGGCTACACTCTCCTTCCAGGCAACTGTAGAGAGTGATAAGGTGACTCCAGAGCCTCCTCCAGGCTAAACAACCCCAGCAGCTGCGCTCCAGACCCTTCACCCGCTTCGTCGCCCGTCTCTGGACGCGCTCCAGCACCCCAGCGCCCTCACGGAAGCGAGCGGACGGGACTCCGCGAGGAGCGAGCGGGGCCCTGCCCGCGCTCCTCCCGCCGCTGCGGGCGCTGTGGGCGCGGGCGGGGCCGGCCGCGGCGGCCGTTGCCTGGTGAGGGGCCGCTAACAGCGCGGAGGGGCCGGCTGGCCGCTGCCCCCCTGTCCCTCTGCCCCCCTGTCCCTCTGCCCCCCTGTCCCTCTGTCCCAGCCGCCGCCGCCCTCCTCCGTCGTGCCCTCTTCCTTCTCTTCCCTTCGCCCGGCGGGTCGGGAGGCGGCGGGATCCTCAACCCTTGGCGGCTCCCGAGACCCAGGCGTGACCTCGGCCCCGGCTCCGCTTCAGGTTTGGAGAAACGGAAAAGAAAGACGGAAAATAAGCAGGGCCCCTCAGGATATCCTGGCTGGAATGTTTGCTCCTGCCTTATGACAGCCGAGGGCAGTCGGTACCGAAGTGTCCTCGGTAGCTTTGGTATTTTGGGAGTATTTTTCATATTCCCACATTCTTTTATAAAATAGAATTCTGTGAAATGGGGTTTCCCTCCTACACCCTGGGACATTATTTATTTATTTATATAAGTTTAAAAGAGGGGGAAATGTCAGCAATTCAAAGCAGAACTTGTGAGTGGATAAAAAAATAATACACCCGGATGACTGAACACAGTAATCAATCGGAATGTGTTGTGAACCTGTAGTCAGTAAGTTTCTGTTTCTGATTACCGTGTAGTTGCCTCATGATCCAAGCCTGACTGCACTCTCGTGCTTTGCTTGCTTGGTTTCTTTCTGCTCAGTCAATAAAATCGGGCTTTTTAAAAGGGCTTGAGATGGTTTTCCCTGCTATGGATAGCCAAGTCCTCAAACTCGATGGAATAAAAGGAAATGCAAAAGCTCTTCTCCTCACAGCCATAAGACAGCAAACTTTACCTTGCACGGCAAAGACTCTTAGAATTAGCAACAGCAACAAAAAAAAGATGTGTTTGGTATGCAGCAGTAACTCTGAGGGGGTTTGAATTCTAATGAAGCTGCTAAAGAAAGGCTGCTCCTTAGTATTTGCAAGTATGCTACTCTGCAGTGCTTATGCTGTAAGAACAAGTATGCACTGAGCAGTGTAAGGAACAATGTATGCTAAAATTATAACTAATAGGAAATAATCACATGTGTGCCTGAAGATAGAAATAAAAATCCTAGGAATGTTTTACATGGAGTAACTAGATACGTGTAAAGTCACACAGGCAACACAACTTCTTTCTCTGTGCTCGTCAAGTTAGAAGTGTTTGGTGCTTCATGAGTGGGAGGGGGTTTTAAAGCATACACATACGTGTGTATACATACAACTTTGGGAGAAAAAGGCTTTGTTTGGCTGATTTGTCTTGCCTATGCAGTATGAATGCAGGAACAGGAAAATGAGAGGATTTGTTGCAAGCATTTGCTTTATCAGCAGTGTTTATTAAACAAGAACTTACAATATCATTGCTTCATATGGCTGTGTTATGTTCAAACAGGAAATCAGGCAACTTTCAGACTTAAATCTGCTAACTTGGAAATTAATGGAGGCAAAAAAATTATTAATTGATTTTCCCTTAATATTGCTGCTTTTGTATCAGATCTTTTTAAAGATTGTAATGGTGCTTACATATTCTTTAGGAAATGTCAGCTTTCTACTTCAGGAGATTAATTCTCATCTATTATATATTGTGGAAAACTTTTTTCTTAGTTGCAGACAATGGTGAATGAGGTGAACAGAACAGTGATAACAGATTTCTTGCTGACTGTGTGAACACTGAGTGGGAAGCACAGCCATGGAGTCTGACATGGAGGAGATACCAGTTAAAGTTGCAGTCCGAGTCAGACCTCTGCTTTCCAAAGAAATACTTCATAACCACCAAGTGTGTGTCAGATTAGTCCCAAATGCAAAACAAATTATCATTGGGAAGGATCATGCCTTCACTTTTGATTTTGTATTTGGCAAAACCTCAACTCAAGAGGAAGTTTATACTGTTTGCATTAAGCCTCTTCTGGTGTCTCTGACCAAGGGATACAATGCTACAGTGTTTGCATATGGACAGACTGGTTCTGGAAAGACTTACACCATCGGCAGCAACCACACTGGTAGGTTATGGAAAGGGGCTTTGTTTTGGTTTGTTTTTAAGTTGGTGAACAGTGTGTTCGTGCAAGTTAAATATTTATTACATTGTAGATGATGCTGCAGCAGAATTTTAAGTGCTAATGAAAAAAGGTATAGCAAGGAAAAAAGCTTCCAAAGTCTATGTGACTAGCTAAGGTGTTCTAAAAACTTATCCATAAATTAGGCTATACCAAAAATATCCAAGAAAAAAACAATTTATAAAGTGCTCTTTCACAATGTACATTTTAACATGCCACTTAAACTAGAATTTCTTTCTGAAATGCAGTGGTTTTGGAGATTTTTGCTACATTTGTCTTACCTTGAATATGTCTGCATTAGGCAATTAATTGTTTGCTTGCTCACTCTTTGTTGGCTTTGTTTGGGTTTTTTTGAAACATTTGTGACATCAAAGAAATTTATGATTTGAGTGTTCCAAATGGATATCAATAGATTACTCTAAATCTCTTGGTAGGTATTGAAGTCTTTTTTTTGTTTAGAGTCATAGAACCACAGAACCAATTTATATTGCAAATTCCAGCCGTTAGTCCAGCATTGCTAGGTCCACAACTAAGCCTGTTCCAATGCTTGGTCACCCTTTCCATGCAGAAATTTTTCCTAATATCCAATTTAAACCTCCTCTAGTGCAACTTGAGGACTTCTGTCCTGTCACTTGTTACCTGGGAGAAGAAGCTGATCCCCACCTGGCTACAACCTCCTTTCAGGCACTTGCAGAGAGCAATAAGGTCTCCCCTGAGCCTCTTCTCCTCCAGGCTAAACAACCGCAGCTCCCTCAGCTGCTCCTCACAGGACTTGTGCTCCAAACCTTTCACCAACTTCATTGCCCTTCACTGGACACGTTCGAACACCTCCATGTCCTTGCAGTGATCGGCCCAGGATTGAATACACGATTCCACGTGTGGCCTCACTGGTGCTGAGTACAGGGACGTGATCACTGCCCTGGTCCTGCTGGGCACACTACTCCTGATAGAAGCCAGGATGCCATTGGTCTTCATGGCCACCTGGACCCACTGCTGGCTCATGCTCAGCTGCTCTTGACCAGCACTGTAGGTCCTTTTCTGCCAGGCAGTTTTCCAGCCTCTCTGCCCCAAGCCTGTAGGGCTGAATGGGGCTGTTGTGACTCAAGGGCAGGACCTGGTGCTTGGGCTTGTTCAGTCTTGTATCTTTGTTCTCTTAATTCTGCTTACTGTTGTAACCTCACTTGTGTTCCCTCCACTAGTAATTATTTAATGTTCTTTTAAATAGCATTACTAGACACATTGTTATGGTAGTAGATGTCACAATCTAAGGCTGTTCATGTCTCAGCAATTACAGTCTTTTAGTTTTATAAATATATTTACTAAATACATAGTTTTATGTGAGCAACCCTTTAGTTTTCTTGGTAAAAAAGGTTCTTGGTATCCTCTCATAGACAAAGAGTTTCCATATTCTTGAATAAAACACACAGATTATTAATGGAAGCATTAATATACTATGATGAATATTTAAAAAATAAAAATAGAGTTTCACGTTGGTGTTCCATATCTACTTTGAAAAAGTAGATCTTGTCTCACCAAGTTACTGGTGCTTTTTGCTTTAAGTAGAATTTATAGTTTCTCAAAGTAGGGATAAAGAAGAAATCTGTACTCTGAGGATATAGGTTTACAGCAGACCCCATATTTTTCATGACTTGCATGACTATGACATTATGTAATTTAGAACCTACCTTGGAATCCTATTAATGCATGCAAACAAATATTCTGACCCCCAGAAAAAAAAAAAAATTTACAAAAATCCTTGTGAACACCGAGGTCTTCAGATTCCTTACTGTGTTGGATACCAAATCTCACAGACTTCTCTCCATTTTCAGTCTTTGTAATTTATGTGACATAATAACTGCAAGCCCCTGTGACATTTGTGCTTGTATTTTAGCATCAGGTGCAGTAAATGAAGAAGGCATAATCCCACGTGCTATTCAGGAATTATTTCAGCATATTTCTGAAAACCGTGATATTGACTTCGATGTGAAAGTATCTTATATAGAGGTTTACAAGGAAGAACTTCGAGACTTGTTGGATTTGGAGACCTCTGTGAAAGAACTGCGTATCCGAGAAGATGAGAAGGGAAATACAGGTAGGATTTCAGCTCTAAAATTTGGAGGAGTGGGTTTCAGTTTTGTGTCCAATATATTCTTGCCTTCTCTTGAAAGTGCTTATTAATTACTAATACTAGGGGGAAAAAAAGTTCATGTTTCAGTATATAAATTCAGTTTATCTGATTTGAAGCAGTTTTGGGTTTAGATGCCTCTTAGCAGCTTACATGCTGCATCTAGATGGATGGAAAGAGCAACAAGTGATAAATATACAGTCATTTCTTCTGCAAATTCTGTCTAGAAACGAAATAGTGATAATTCACTTGAATAAGTACTTTAAGATTAAACAGTTGCTTCTCCTTTCAAAATTGTTAAGCCACTTATATTGTAAATATCTGCTCTCCTTTTATTATGAAATGAGTTAAAAGATATTTTTTTTAGTAGATATTTTTAGAGGATTTAAGATTAACATTTAACCTCCAAAGTATCTTGTTCACCACATGAAAGTGCTAGAAGAATTGACATCTCTTATTCTGAAACTGTATTCTCTGTTTTAGGTTTGGCACTTTTTTAAAATATTCTAATAATTGTGTTTAATGTTGTTATACTGTTGTATTGAGCTGTCATGGTTTTCTTCTCGGTAGCTGGAAGAAGGCACTAATTTAGCACAAGCCCTGCAGACAATACCACTGCTTCAAAAGGATCCCACAATACATTTTACACTATTTCTCTTCTTCAGTACAGTTAGAGTCAGCTTCAGTAAATTGTGCCAGGACATTTTCCATCCTTCATTAAAAGAAAAATATGACAAAAATATGCTTCCACTTATTAGATTACTAACAGACACCTATCCCAAAGGCCCAACTATCCAAGCTATTTAGGATATCAATTGTGTTCTTACCATGGGCTAGGTATCATTTTTGCTAAAGATCTTATTGTTTTTCTTCTTTTTTTTTTTAATGGCAAAAATATCCTTTGAGCTGACTTTGCTCATACTTCTAGCTAGCACTAGACTGTAAATTATGTAAGGTATTGTGCAATGTGTAAATACATTGTGTATTTTGTCTAAGATGTTGTTTTAAATGCCATGACACAATATGCTCATATGTATATTAAATGTATGCAGGGTTCAGATGTGTTGTACTTCATGCTTTTCACATATTGAAGTCTTCTTTTCCTATAGCTATAGTCTATGATGTCATAATAATGCAGGCTTGTATGTTTAATATGTATTTATAGTTATTGCCCTAAACTTTTGCTGAGGAGTTTAGAATTAATTGAGTTATTTTTACTTTCACCTGGTTCAATGTTTGAAGTGATTGTTGGTGCTAAGGAATTCCAAGTAGAATGTGCAGATGAAGTGATAAGCCTGCTGGAAAGTGGCAACGCAGCTCGTCACACAGGCACGACACAGATGAATGAGCACTCTAGTCGATCTCATGCCATTTTTACCATCAGTATTTGTCAGAAGCATTCTGCAGAGTCTCAAAAAAATGCTGATCCTGCACAGGACTTGATCGCTTCAAAGTTTCATTTTGTGGACTTGGCAGGATCAGAGAGGGTAGCAAAGACTGGAAATACTGGTGAACGCTTCAAAGAATCAGTTCAGATCAATAGTGGTCTCTTGGCCTTGGGAAATGTCATCAGTGCCCTTGGAGACCCAAAAAGGAGAAGTGTACATATTCCATACAGGGATGCTAAGATCACTCATATTCTGAAAGACTCCCTTGGAGGAAATGCCAAGACTGTTATGATGACATGTATAAGTCCATCCTCATTGGACTTTGATGAGTCTTTGAATTCCCTCAAATATGCCAACAGAGCCAAAAACATTAGAAATAAACCAGTAGTAAATTACAACCCCGAAAAAGACCGCATTGATGAAATGGAACTTGAAATCAGATTACTTCGGGAAGCTTTGCAGAACCAGCAGGTTAGTAATCAGTACTTACATGACTTAAATCAAGGAAAAGCTTGTATCAGTTCACTCAAGGAGCAGCTCACCCGCCTTCAGGCTCAGTATCTCAGTTACAGAAATTGTGTAGATGAAGCCTTCCCCTTTCTGGTCGGTTTGAGTGATGATGTTGGCTTAAGAAGAAGTCAGCGGGACAGGTTGCAGAGCTGGATCACTATGGTACAGAAAGTAAGGAAGGAAGATCTCACCATCCAGGAAACTGACACAGAGACTGAGACCAGCCCAGAGCCACATCACATCACAGTTCTTCAGCTAAAAAGGGAACTAAAGAAATGCCAGGTATTTAATTATAAATTCATTATTTAAATAACTAAGTGAAAAAACAATCTTCCAAAACTTAAATCCCATTTTGAAAGATGTACATAACTGTCACCTATACCTATTTTGACAATTTAATTTACAATTTTGTATAATTTTGTTTGGCTAATCTCTGGGACGTAGGTTTATTTTAATGGATGAATGAATACACAGCCATCTTAATGACAACAAAGATAAGTAAAGTAATGTTTTATTTTGGCTAGTCAATTTCAAGATGACTCTGGGGCTGACCTGTTTTACCTGTTAGATTTTTTGTGTGTGACCTAGCCAGTGTGCCAGGTCTGGCTAGGATGAGGCAGAACAGTGTTTGCACAGCAATAGGCCTTATCTGTTTCTGCCTCTGCCCTCCTAGTGAATAGACTGGGGAGTGCACAGATTGGAAACACACTCACGACCAAGCAAATGACCCAAACTAACCAAAGAGATATTTCATGCTATATAACATCATGCTCAGCAATAAAAGGGGAGAATATGAGGTTTAGGGAGATTAGCCATATTTTGCCTGGGAACTGGCTGAGCATCAGTCGCCTTGGGAAGTAGTGGGTGATTGTCTTTGCATCATTTATTTTGTTTTACTTTCTCTCTTCCACTTCACCTTCACTTACTGAATAGTTTCTGTCTTGATCCACAAATTTTCTGACTTTCACTCTTCCTTTGCTCTTCCTCCATCCCTGTGAGATTGGAGGTGAGAGGGCAGCTGTGTGTGCTCACCTACCTATTGGGGTAAACCCAAAACAGTCTTTTTCACATAATCAGATCACTCATACTAATGTGTTGTGATCATGATTTTGATTATTGATCATAAGGTTAAACAGCTAATTGAGGATGCTACACAAAACATGTTCTAGGATAATTTATCCCTGGGGTATCAGTGTGTACAGGAGGAGCTGGGCAGGTGCATAGGGCCATTACTGCCTCTGGCATCTTAGGATTTCATGCCTGAACAGGCTCATTAACCCATCAAACTAATATGTCATTTGAAGGAGGGGAGGTAAAATACAATGACTTGTATAGCTGTGTCAGACCTGGCCCATGTCTGTAAAGACCAGTGCTCTTAGATATGGAAGAGATTCTCCTAATCTTAAAAGCACACAAACAGTCACTGAGAAGGTCTCTTGCTCTGAGACCACACAAACAGACACTAAACCAGAGACTGAACCCTTGACTCTCTCCTCCTGCTCAGAGGAGGAGAGAGGAAGAATCAGAAGAGGCAACCTGTTCTGCAGCGGGACGGGGAAGGCAAGAGACAGAAACAATAAGAGGTGGAAGCTACCCGGTCCCTATCCATGACCAAGCTGCAAGATATGTGTGAAGTTTTTGTCTGGCAGCAAGGTAAGCTAATTGCTACCTGTTTGCACCAGAGCTGGAATAGTGGGGTAAACAGTTTAGAACTAGAATGTATGGAAACACAGCAACTAGGATCTGTTGCTGGGGATTCTGGAATTGACAGAGAGATCAGAAGAGGGTCAGCCGCCTGCAGCTTCCAGAGGTGACTTCTTTTGAGTGTCAAGACAAGAGACGCTTTTAAGGAAAATATCGTAAGCCAGTGAGGCATGTGGACTGAGACAGAGGAATATATCTGATTGTTGAGGGAATTAGGGGTGGTCTACAGTGACATAGATAATAATCAGGGCCCTGAAGATCCATGCAACATACAGAGCACAAAGCCTGTGTGGCTGAAGTCTATACAGAGTACACTGACATCAAGTGACAGCAACCTGCAACCTAGCAATGATGTATTGGGCTGATACTGTGGCACTAACTTTGTACAGACCAGTCTGCCAGCTGCAGTGATTCAATGAGAACCTCTACTCCCTCTCCCCACAGTGGCCCTGCATCTCAGCTAGGGAAGGACCATTACACAAGGTCCAGCAACTCAAAAGAGAATGTGGATAATCTCTTTCTCTCCTTGCTGGGGCAGGCCAGTATCTTGACTACCACATGTAGGCATTTCTTTGCAAAAAGGAAAGGGAACTATGGGCACATGCTATGTGCCACTCTGTAGTGCTATTTGTGTGGCTATGAAAAGGATATCGAATGGTGCACCTATCTTGGTGCTGGAACTCTGTGTACATTAAGAATGGGAAAAAGCAGTGGTTAAAGAAGGTCCTTCCAGGAAGATTACTGCTTTACTTGTTGTCAAGAAATACCTGAGAAGCAGTAGACAGGCTGAGGACCCCTCCCATCTTTCTGATTCAATGGACTTATATCCATGTGGGTTTGAACCTGATTCTTCTACCACAGAAAGACCACGCTGGTCTGTTGTAGGATCATACCTCTGAATAGCCTGAGCTCCTGGCTTGAGAGACCACTCTAACAGATAGAAACCAAGTCATGGACTAAATTAAATCAGTGAACATTTTAGAAAGTACTACAGGAATCACCTAAACGAAAAAAGAACAAGCCTCACAACAAGCCTGACACATACAACAGTGACCCAGCCTGAGATGGCTCTGGTGTCCAGTGCCTTAACACAATATGCCTCTCCTTAGCGACCATTGTAACAAATAGAACCCAAGTCATGGACTAAATGATTTCAGTGGACATTTTACAGCTATTTTACAGGAATGGCTGATAGATTAAAGTTATGACATTGGTAAAAAACACATCATGCATTGAGTGAGAAATTGACAAGCACACAGGGTAATAATGAATGGGATAATCAGACTGACAACCTGTCACTAGTGGGGTTCTGCAGGGCTCTGTCTTTGGCCCTGTGCTTTTTGACATCTTCATAAATGACTTGGACACAGGATTGGAAGGGATACTAAGCAAGTTTGCAGATGATACAAAACTGGGAGGAGCTGTTGACTCCCTGGGAGGCAGGGGGGCCCTGCAGAGAGACCTTGACAAATTAGAGGACTGGGCAATCACCAACCTGATGAAATTTACAAGGAAAGTGCCAGATTATGCACTTGGGATGGGGCAACCACAGATGTATGGATATATTGGGAAATGAGATGCTGAACAGTGCTGTGGAAGGTGTCCTGGGGTCCTGATTGATGGCAAGTTGAATATCACAGAATCACAGAACATGTCAAGTTGGAAGGGGCCCACAGGGATCATTGAGTCTTACTCTTAGCCCTGCACAGGATCACCCCCAGGAGTCACACTATGGCACTAAGTGTATTGTCCAAATTTTCCTTGAACTCTGTCAGGCTTGGTGCTGTGACCACTTCCCTGGGGAGCCTGTTCCAGTGCCCAATCACCCTCTGGGTAAAGAACCTTTTCCTAATACCCAACCTGAATCTCCCCTGACACAATGTCAGGCCATTCCTTCAGGTCCTGTCACTGGTCACCACAGAGAAGAGATCAGTGCCTGCCCCTCCTCTTCCCTCACAAGGAAGTTGTCACTGCAATGAGGTTTCCCCTCAGTCTCCTTTTCTCCAGGCTGAATAGACTAAATGACCTCAGCTACTCCTCATACTGGGAGGTTTAGGTTGGATATTAGAAAAAGGTTCTTCACCGGAAGGGTTGTTGGGCACCAGAACAGGCTCCCAGGGAAATGGTCACAGCATCAAGCCTGACAGACTTCAGGGATCATTTGGAGAATGCTCTGGAGAATGTTCTCAGGCACATGGTGTGACTCTTGAGGAAGGCACTGTGCAGGACTAAGAGTAAGACTCAATGATCCTTGTGATCTGCTTCCCACTTGACATGTTCTGTGATTCTGTGTATAAGTCAAAGGATGAGAAGGGAAGGATGGTTAATGAGTTTATATTGGATAGTGTGGGGCTTGAGTGTGATATAAATGGTATGGAATAATGAGTAGAGATTTTACTTAGTTTGGGACTGGGACGGACTTATTTTTCTTCATAGATGCTTGCAGGGTGCTGTGTTCTAGATTTCTGACCAGTCAAGTGGTGATAAAACACCAGTGTTTTAGGTCTTGCTGAACAGTGTTGCACAGCATCAAGGGGATGTCTCTGTTTCTCTGACAGTGTGTCAGTGAATAGATTGGAAGGTGCACCCAGGGACAGGGGGAGTACAACAAGGCAGATGACCCAAATTAAACAAAGAGATATTTCATGCCATATGACATGCTGAGATACTGAAAGAGAGAGGAGGAGGGCTTAGTCACATTAGCTGTCTTTTTGCTCAGCAGCTGGCTGAGCATCAGTCTCCCCTTTGGAGGGAGTCAGTGATTCGGTTTGCCTTAATTAATTGACTTTGCATTACTTGTCTTGTTTTCTCTGTTCTTCCACTTCACCTTCACTTCCTGAACACTTTCTCTCTTAACCCACAAGTTTTCTTGCTTTTACTCTTCCTTTGCATTTGGAGCTTGGAAGTGAGGAAGTGGCTCTGTGTGGTTAGGTGTCTATGGGGGGGTAATCCCCAACAGTTGTTCTGTGAACTCAGAAATTGTTTTGAATCCTGCAAATATAATACTCTGTCAGAAGCATTACAGACACAATGCAGATATTTTCAGTGATAACAGTGTAATTAGAGATAACCCATGAACTGTGTTTTGCTACTTACTTGCCTGTCTAAGTTGCATCCATTTGCATCTGTTGTCTTTAGGTAATTTCCTACCCTGTATTTCTTCAACAAGGTTCTCACAAAAAAAATTCTGTATTTCCTTTTCATTACCATGCCTTTAGCTAACTGAGTTCCTAAACTATTTCCAGATTTCCTTGTCTAATCACTTTTCTAACACTTGCTTTTTTTTAAAGTATCAACTTTTGCTTTTTGATGACATCATAATTCTTTTTGGTTACCTAGCTGAGGTGAGAATTTCAAAACAAGATATGGGAGCCCTAGCATGCAGATATCCCATAAGGATCCTGTCATGCCAGTAGCTCTGATCAGCTGTTTCTCAGACAGCGGATAATAGTCCTAGACAATGACCTATGCAGGGAAGAGCTCTCAGCCTTCTCGAGCATGATAATGCCTCCTCACAGAACTCACACATGAGCAAGTAAATAAATCTTTTTGGGAACATCCCCGTATATCTTCAGGAAGTACTTACTTTAGATGTGCTGAGTTAAAATGTTGATTATGAACAACAAAACATAAGAAATAATGCAGGTTATTTTACAATAAACAGAGTCCCAAAATTATTTTTATAACTTAAAACAGCTGTACACTAGTTAGAAACTAAGTGAAGTTCTGATATAAGAAAACTCATTTGAGTCTGTTGTGTTAGTGGAAGGATACAGTGCTCCAACAAGTTAGAATTTGGTAACATCAACCCATTTTTAGTTTGCACACCACACTGTGATAAGTCTGTAGAATGTTATCAGGAAATTGCGTAAACAAATATCTTTTCTTTCTTCTCAAGCAATTTAAGTCACACCCTTTTTCTTACTTCTTGATTTTCTTCTGTTACCGTCCGCGGGAATAAAGTACGGAGACAAGTTTAATTAATAGTAATCATGTTCATTTCTAAATGAGGAGATAGTGAGCAAGCAAGCAAGCAAGTAAGCGAGCAAGCAAGCAGGTGAGCCCGCAAGCTAGCTAGCGAGCCTGCGGGCCAGCGAGTGAGCAAGTGAGCCAGCGAGCAAGCGAGCCCCTCTTTTCTTCTGAGTCTTGTTTTAAGTACATTAGCTTAGTAAGCTATTACATGTAACATAGATTTTCATTGGTGATTAAAATACATTACTAATACAAGGCTAATATTGATTAGTTAACACATAGATAGTAAACAGGAAGGTCCTTATCGCTCAAAGGAATTTCCAGATGTTCAAAGCTTTTATTTTGTTTTCTTCTGTGTGGGACCAGGTGGCAGAGTTATAACTTTGTTTTTCTCTTTAGGAATCTCAAGGGCAGATTGTCCTTGAGAGAATAACACAATATGTTTGACTAGGAGGCCCTACCATAAACAGGAGCCATAGTTAGGGCTCCAGCAAGGCCAGCAACATTCTTCTGTGGCTGTTTCCCAGGTTCAAAACAGTGTAAGAGCTGAGCTGAAACTTAAATTTCTCCAGGTGACTATGCCATCCACAGCCAGGAGGAGATGGTTAGGGAAAGGTTGAAATAAACAAGACAGTGCAGACTCTAGAGCAGTGTTTGCATATTAATAGATTTACTAGTTAGTAGTGGACGTATTCTTGATGTGTACATACACATTTCTTTGCTAGCAGCTATGATTCCCTAGATAATACTGTCTAATACAAAATTAAAATACTGGTACAGTGGATGAGCCATAGCTAACAGTGAGACTCATTCATGCCTCTACCAGCAGGACTCGTGGAGAAAAAAATAGAAAGAACAGGAATAAGAGGGTTTGTGGGTGGACATTATGCTTCAATGCTTTGTATTTGGCTTCTTTGGGCTTTCTGGAAGAGAAACAACATTTAGAAGTCTCATTCAATCAGTACTGGATTGTTCATTCACAAGAATATCTGAAGAAGCATTCTTGCAGTTTCTTTAATCTTTATCCCAGTTTCAGAATTAGGACAGCTATCCTTATTTTTTTCATTTGAGAAGTACATTAGTAACAGGATGTTGAGATATTGTGTCACAACACATTAAAGAGAATAATTGAATATAGATACATGCTTCAATAAAGAAGCTTTGGTTTATAAGTACATTATTTCCTTTGGAAGAATGAGACATGTCACAGTGAAATCAATAGGTGTAACAGAAGTGAAAAAATGACTGGTAGAAACTGCAGATAACCACTCGGACAATTTGCCTCACATACCTCCAAACTTTGCATTTCTGATCACATCTTTTAACAAAAAATGAGATTTTGTTTTGTTTTGATTCATCTTCCAACTCTAAAAATAGTAATGTCCCTTTTTTCCCGGCTGAAATTTTATTTTATCCAGCAGGCACTAGTTATGGATGAAAAAGTACTTAGCCAGAAGTATCATGAGGTACAGAAACTTCAGAATCAGATAAAGGCATTACTACGTGAAAATGCAGAACAACTGGAATCTTTAAAGGAGGCTCAAGAAACACATAGATTACAGGTACTTCTCCACTGTTACACGTGTATCTATATTGAACCATCCTTCCACTGTGTGAATGCACTCATCACGTCTTTGTATTTTTTTTTTTACTTAACTACCAGTTAATATTGGGAACATTTTGATTGAATTAGAGCTGTGTCACTTAATAAGTTGGGTTTATCTAGTGGATGAATCACAATAATATGATTCCTGAAGTCTGTATACAAGCTTAGCTGCACCACAACCTTCCTGTATAACTTGAGGTGTATCATTCAGCCTTTCCATGCTTCCTGAAGCACAACACACACTCCTTTCCCCAAATTTGTATTATTGTTAAGTAGTTTCAGGACAGTTAATGAACTGTGATTTGAAAGACTTTGAAAGATTCTTTAGACTCTAAAAAAGACTATAAAGATCCTATAGAATGCTTTAATTGAAAGGTTGTATAGAAACTTATTTTATTATATCTTCATTAAGAAATAAAGTGTTGTCCCCTTTTGACTTTATAAGGCAGAATTCTATCCTAACTTTCTGATCATTTGCTTGTAGAGAAATTGGAGTGGTATAATGGAAAGTGACATAGTGACAAAGAGGCTGCTTGCCTCTTTCCATCTCTAGATCTTGTGCTTGCTAATGAAATTAAGATGGCTATCATGTGCATAACATTTCAAGATTGAGAAGATCACAGATAAAATAGTCAAAATTCTCTTGGCATTGGTTGTCATGTGGATGACAGATAAAACTACTTTTTCAACACAGTGTCAATATGTGAGGCATTGTGTCTTTATGTTTGGAAGGAACTTCCAATCTAGGAGAACAACATAAGAATGAACAAAAACTTTTACACAAAGTAGGAGAATGCAAAATATATCATGAGCTATTCTTCAATTTTCCTGTTGCTGCTAGGTCAGATTTTAACCATTCTTTGAAAAGAATCAAAAGGATGAGAGTGAGTTGAAAATGGATATAGTCTTGGCCTTACAGATTAATCAGTTTAAATAACATAAGTACTTCTGAATAGTGTGTAGAGAAGGTTGTAGGAGAAACACATACCATTACTCTCAAAAACATTACAGATCAAAACTATCATTACCAACAAAATCTAAGCCTAGGTGGAAGAAAATGCAGCAAGTGATCCTAGGATCATGTATATTGTTTATGTTTATAAATACAAATAATATTTAAATCAGAAGTGCTGGAAGAGGAAGCCCATATATATGCTTAATTAATAAGACTCAGACCATGTGTTTCATTTTAACATTTTTGTTGCGTTCTCATTTTATTTCTCCATAAACCCATATAAAGTAAGCATGGGCTGCAAATTATGTCATCCACTTTTCACGAGATGCCTTGATAGGCTTATGTAACCAAAGTGGGATAGGATTTTCTGCATAAAAATATGTCTAAAATTTATTGGAGTTGGTGTTTGAGTGTGCTAGATTGATATGTCATTGAATTTTCACTTTGTTTTAGAATTTGCCTGTGCCCAGCAGAATAATTTAGGATCAGTAGGTGGTTTACAAGATTCATGACCTTTGTAAGGAATTTAAAAATAGTGAATATGAAACAAAGCTCAGTTTTGCTTTGGGTTTTTTTTTTTCATGAGACTGAGAAAATGGTGGAACAGCAAATGCTTATTGATCAGCTAAAAGAGAAATTAGAAAAGAATACAGATGTGAAAACTATAGGTTTCTCAAGTGCTTATGAAGATAGGCCAGCTGTCATGACATTTGCAAAGAGGCCCTACAGTGTCCCACTCACAAAAATTCTGCTGCACTCCCTTCACCCGCCTTCAGCAACAGAGACTCAGAAGGTAAGGTCTGCCCAAATGTTACATTTTTCTCCCTCTACATTGTAATGGTTATGATCCAATAATTATGCATGACAATATATGGTGGATTTCTCAGATGCTGCTTAGTCTCTCATTAAAGACTCTGAAAAATTACTGTCTAACAAGATTTGCTATGCCACAGTTATCCAAAATATTCAGGCTTAAAATTCCCACCTAAAGGTGCTAAGACTCTCATAACTTCTGATGTTTTTCTGGGGGTTTTGAGGGTTCAAATGTGAAACATTATCAAAAATGAATGATTATTCTTACCAATATATTGAATATGTGGGATAATGAGTTGCTGACAATGCCTTCTTTCACATTTGGAACAAGTCCTCTAAGCTCTGGCAAAATTTTTCCTTACAAAGGTATTCAGAGTTTTTAGAGAAAAACCTCTGTAATTTCGCGTACACTCAGGTGATGTCAGAATTTTAAACTGAAATAGTTTTTTTAAAATATCAGTAAAAAAAAATTGCTAAATTGTTGCAAGTGTTTCTACTCATCACTATTTTTGTGAGCTTTTTAGGTGTATACCAGCCCCTCTGCTTTGTCTCTTGCCCGGGTAATGGCAGAATTCCATGCTCGAAGACAGATGATTCTGAGTAAGATAGAAGATCAGGATAAGGTCCTTCACTGTCCCCTCTCTGATCAGAGTGATGAAGAAGAAGAAAACATAGGCATCAAAGAGAAAACCTCAATCAAGTAATTTTTTTGTTGTTGTTTAACTTTTGTTACAGGCAAATGTATAGCAAAGCTAGTATTACTGCCTAATCCTGCCATGATACGAGACATCTGTAATGTTATTTATGATAAACTTGTGGGACCAACTGGGCATTTTGCAAATAAATTTAATGAATATAGGTTTAACAGAGATTACATAATCCTTGTTTTGGGGCCAGAACCTACCATGAAGACTGAGGGGTTGGAAGATGGTGTGTGTGGTAGAGTGGGGTGGGAGCATAAATGGGAAAGAAGGTACACCTCTGTAAGTTTAGGATTCTTCACTGTTAGGATCATGTACTTTTCATGAAGCTTAAAGAAAACAAAAATCCCTGTGTATTTGCAATGTAGCATGTTTATCATTCTCCCTTAGGCATTCCATACACCAAACATTGACACAAAATCAAGCTTCTCAGTGGTTTATTCCTGATCTAAGTGGCATAAAATACCAAGTAGACAAGTCTGGTTTATCCAACAGATCTGCACTACAGACTGACACAGCCACAGGTAAAATGGAAGTCATAAGAGCAAATCTTGTTACAGTATCAGAATATGCAAGAATGTCTTTAGAACATGTAATTATTTTCCCTAGCAAAATATTTGTATTTAATTCAAGCTTTTTTTGGTTATAGTTCATTGTAGGCTTTCAAGATTATATTTTTCTTCACCTTTCTGAAACTGATGTCAGCAACTTTAATGTTTAAGTATTATCCAGAAAGCAGCTCACACATAAAAGCTAGTTAGATAAAAACCTTTGGTACTACTTCAGTGAAACAAAATGGATTTTATTACCTTACTAGAAATGTCTGCACTGAAATGTTTTCTGGAATATTTTTCCTCATACTTACTTTTCCTCGTACTTAGGGTCTTTAAATGCGAATGCATACATTTTTTTTCTTGTTTAGACACATGGCAGGGGAAAGACTCTTCCCACTATTCTCTACTTTTGATGCTTTTACTTTGTATGGAAGAACTCCACACAAACAATGCTCCAGAGCACTACCTTTTAGATACAATGTGTATTCCAGATTTTTTTATCTCCATTTTGCTTTCTTTTTTTCAAGGTGAAGAGATTGACAGCCTCCAGAAGATTCATGCTTTTAACATGCAGAAGCTAAAGAAATCAGAGTTGAGACTCTCTGAGGCTGAGCAAAAAATAAGAGAACTTGCACTTAATATCAAAAGGAAAGAGGAACTTATTAAGGAATTAATAAGAACAGGTAACTGGCTACTGTAGTGGCAATTGGAGTCAAGGTTTTAAGGAGAAAGGGCACAAAAAACCTGAAGTCCTGCATGTCTTAGTTTTTACATAGCAACTTAAAGATTCATAACTTCTACTAATTACTTGCTATGATTTCACTGAAGGCCATAAATTTTGATTACAGCCCACTCTGCTGTGATACACAGATGTATTTGTTAAATATTTTTTGAACTTTGTGGATTATTGCTCTTACCCAACAACAGTTAATTTTTAATGTATGCTCAGTGCTACTGGTCTGTTCATGGGCATGTGTTTGTCACATGGTGCCTGGAACAGGGAAGAAGATACATCACTGTATCTTCTATATTCTATCACAGTAGAGAAACGGGTGTTGGAATTGGATGAGAGAAAAGGTCAGTGTCCCTGTTAGCCTACATCCCTTAAACGTCTGTCCCCATACATAAACTAGCCTTATAATGACAGTAAGGATCTCTTTGCTCATGTCCTTCAATCACACTCTTTTCTTGTGCTTACCTCCTCTTGAGGTTGTCTTTTGGCACTCAGTAAGGTTCAATGCCTCACCACCAACTGCCCAAACAGGACAGTTGCAGAGCAGAAACACAGTCCAAGTTTTTTTCCCAAATATTAAACCTAAAGTTGAGTAATAAATAAATGCCATATTATTCTGGAATAAAAGTCCAAAATTAATGAAATACAGGAGAGCCTTTTTGTCAAAAACTACAGTAGGCAGAAGAATTTAACTTTGGCACTCAGATGGCACTTCAGTTGGTGACATCAGATGACTCATGAAAAATTAATATTTAAGACTCCTTCCTTTATCTCCATTTCAGAGTTAGAAGGGAACGTCATGTTCCTTTAGTGTTGCAAAATGTATCAGAAATTACTAATTTAGGCAGATTAAAGTAAGTAGTGATTCTACTACAAAATTGAGTATTACATTTCAACTCATTATCCTATTGGTTTTAAAGTGTTTGAATGTCACTGTCTTTAAGGTAAGAATGCTCAGTGTGTAAGCAGGCAATATTCTTTGAAAATAACAAAACTGGAGCAAGAAACTGAGCAGGCCAAAATGGAACTGGCTGAAACACAAAAGCAGCTTCAGGAGCTGGACAGTAAAGAGCTGAGAGACATTTCTGAGAAAGTCAAGTTACAAGAAGAGTTCCAGAAGAAGACAGATGCAGTTAAGTTGAAAGTGCAGGTATTTCTGATCTGACTGTAACGCTCTGCTTGTGAAATTCTCACCAGTGTAACACATTGGAAGTTGGATTGAAATAGCTGATGAGAAACTTAATAATACTGTACTCAGAATGCTATTAAACATACATATAGTTAGATACATACAATATTTTCTTGGTAGGTAAGAACCTGTACAAGGAGGCTATTACAAGTTTATTACCTGCCATAAATAAAATCAATGTTTTATGAAAATACTATATAAATTCTAGCTCTAAGCAAATACCTGTGATGGTGGCAAGACCAAGCCCAATACAGTTATATTTGTTTGACACTGACCTTCTCTTTTTAAGTTCTGCTGCACCTAAGTTTAAATTCTTTTGTAGGGCCAGTTCTGTGCCTCTCAGTTCTAGAATGGTGGGTCAGAAATCTGCATATGGAAAGAGGCAGTTTGCTTATGGTGCTGTGCTCAGGACCAGCATTCTGACACCAGCATTCTGATGTCATTTTGTCTCTGTGCATTTTCCAGAGCTGCAGTTTCTGTTAGATTTTACTACTTTCACTATTGCCAGGCATGAGCTATAGTTTACCTTTTCATAATGCTTAATTCTGCCTATGCTGACTTTACCAGATAGCTCAGAAACCACAACAATAAAAAGTGATTGTTTGAGCAGAAGTTATTAAGTCTTGCTGACTTAAAGAATTGATGAAATAAAGAAAGAAGGTACAAGTTTTCATGATATTAAGCTGAAATTCAACATGAATATTCAGGCCTTACAGAAGAAGCAGCAAGATGCTAAGAATCTGGCTTCCTTATCTAACCAAAGTGAGAGACAAGCAACAGAACTTGAGCAGAATGTGGTTCAAATGAAGCATCAGCAATCCCAGATACAGAAGAGACTGTGTGAGGAGACCAAAAAGCAGAAGCAAATAGAAGCAGAACTTCAGCAGGATCAGCAACAAATTAAGGTAGGACTCTTCCAGTTTCTTTATGACAAAGAATGAGATGCCCCTGCTTCCCCAAAGACAAAAAACTATGCTGCCAGGCTTTCTGTAGTTTTCAGTAATGACTTAATGACTTCCTTGATAAATGCACTCGATAAACTGTCTCTAAATTTTGAACATAAGTCTTCAATTTGCTTTTGTCTTTGCTTTTTTTTTTCATTTTATTACATGATTTCTAGTTCTGAATTACAATTTTACAGGTAAATTTAGGGTCAGTATTTCAGTTATGTACTTGTGTGGACTCTGACATTAAATGCATTTGACTGACTGATGCAGGAAAAATGGTGCTTTTTGTTTGTTCACAGGAACTTCAACTTAAGATGAAGCAACAACAGAAGATCCTTGGACTTAAGGACAAAGAAATTGCTGATTTTCAAAAGATGAAAAATAACTCAGTGAGAACTCCACAGAAACTCCAGGTAGTTAATCTATTCCCAATCTATGTCAGCCCAGAAATAAAAAAATCTTTTTAGATCCTTAGTCATCTATCTTTGTTAACTGTTTGGAAAAAGAGTATTCCACCATAGTTCTGTCTTCTTTTTTGCCGTAGCAAAAATTGAGAGTCAGGTCTAGCAGCTCTTGTACTTTTTTTAAATGAAAGATAGGAGGGCCTTTAATCTGTTATTTTCTTTTTCCTATAATTTATCAAAAATGCTGATTCAGAGACCCAAGAAATCAACAGGTTTGGTAGTCTGGTAGGTTTGAGAGTGATCTTGTTGTACTATGTTATAAATGTTCAGTGGGTTGTTCGGGGTCTTTATTTTGTTCTGTTTTTTACTCTGACATAAATTACTGTGGCCTCTGTTTTTGGTTGTTCATAACAGAGTTAGAAAAGTATGTATCCATTGCAGCAGTGTCACCTACATTATTTCAGATCTGGACACTGGAACATGAGTTACCCAAAGTCTTCAAAGGTGAAAAGAAATTTTAGAAGTTAAATAAATGCAACTTTTTTCCTTACCAGAAATATATCCACTTATAAACTGTGGCTTCAGATTAAATTTATAATGGACCATGCTAGCAGGATCAGAGCTGTCATTAACTGTCTTTCAACATGATAATTTCTTGTCACTCAATGTTTTTTCCACAAAGTGCTGTTCTTGGGGAACTGTAATGCAATGAGGATGAGCTAGCTGAGTTCTCATGGTACCTTCTAAACTTAATTGCTGTGCTTAGGTAGATGACATCTATTTATATAACTGTTCTTAGGAAAAGAATATCTTTAACTAAATGCATCTGATGTAAGTTTGTTTATATGAGATGTAGCAATGTAACATTGTTAAGTCATTCTGGTTTCTGTATTATTCTAATTGAAGATTCTGCTGCAGAATTAAAATTAACATTAGAAACGTCAGTGTCTTCTGTAGTCTTACCAGCAATTCTAAAAAAGATAAATAGAGTCATAAAATTTTGACCCAGAAAGCTCTGGCTAATGCACTCTGGGTCTCTACTGGAACTTTAGAAATTAGAAGAGCAAAAGAAGTGGCTGGATGAAGAAATGGAAAGAATTCTTCAACAGCATCAACAGTTAGCAGAACTAGAAGAAGATTTAAAAAAAAGAGAAGCCATTTTAGCAAAAAAAGAAGCATTATTGCAAGAGAAAAGTCACCTGGAAATCAAGAAACTGACATCTAGCCAAGTGAGTTAAGAAAAAAACACAAAATTCACCACAGTCATGAAGTTGACTGAAAGACTGGGTGGGAGGGAAGACAGACAAGATAACAGAGGAGGCTCAAGACAAGTGACCAGTGTCTCTACCACTGCAATGTAAATATTGTGTGGCTTGACCAATAGCCTTTTAAAATGTAAATAACACAGACAATCATTTTTATTAACTTTTTCTCCCCAAAACTGCAAATCAAACAAAACAAAACATTTCTGAACTGTGGAATTCTGTTAATGCAGAGCATTAAATAATATGATATTTGTAATATCATATTACTTATGTGTGTGACTCAGTTCTTTTGCAAACAAGAGAACATGACTGGAAAATGTCTTGCAATATTTATTTTTCAGTAGCAAATTGAATTGAAATTGAAATATCATTGTCACTTATAGTGACTATCCCCTTTAATTTTTAACATGTAGAAAACTGACTGCACTTTAAGTGGTTTTGCTGTCTTTTTATCTTTTGTATATTTTATGGTAGCTATCTGTTCTAAATAAATGGGGTTCCATTGCAAGAAGCAAGCAATTTTTTTCACTTCAGAATATAACAATTTCACCTACTTTTTTCTTACTGAAAGAGAATATCTCAGTTTTATATCTGTAGTTGCTGTGGTTTTTTTTTTAGGCTTTAAACAAAGATAGTATGAAATTGTCTGTTCGCTTAAGTATGCTGGATCAGGAACTGTGTGATAAAAGTATGCAGCTTCAGGGCAGCACCACTGAAGATAAGACAGACATTTTGCAAAAAATTCAGGTTCTCCACATGGAAAGGGATCAGCTGCTCAAAAGGAGAAATAGTGTGGATGAAAAACTGGAAGACGGTAAAGTGTTGTCCACTGAAGTAAGTAAGCAAGCACCTCTGAGATAAATACAGGTTTTAGGTAGTGCTGGTTAAAGAAAGTGTTCCAATCAGAACCTAAATGTCTCCAAATACTACCTAAGCTAGAATTGAGAAAGTGAGGTTAGGTATGTTTGTAAATAGCAATGTTAGAATACTGCTATGATAGTGCCAATTACATACTGGGGAACAAAGTTTAAGTTCAGAGAAACTTAATTCAGATAATGCCTTGCCAAACTCTTCTGGTCTAAGAATCCCACAAGGAGAAATAAGTTTATCACAGACAGATATTTTAATGTCAGGACACAGAACAAGTAATGTTCTCACATAATGGCACCCCCTGACTTTTTCCATAGGATTTCTTGAAAAAGCAAACTCCACCTGAAGGACTCTATTTTTACAGTGAAAATAACTCATATTACCTGCATGGCCCACACTGGAGTTGATCAATATCATTATGTTGAAGATGCAGTAAATCTGCAGTGCTTCAGGGCACGCATTTCTGCCACTTCCCTACGTAAGATATAGTCACCAAACTCCTTACTTCCCTGATTCATTCATTAATCCAACAGAAAACTAGCACAACCCAAAAAAATAAAATAGCAGAAGTCGAACTGTGGTGAGGATGAGGGAACAATAAAAAGGGAAACATGACTTCTGGTTTTGTGATGAATCATTTGATCAACCTCTGTATCATGGTAGGAGCATGGCAGGAAAAGACAAATGCTCTGGATTTGCACTCAACCTTGTATTTTTCCCATCCCATTGTCTGTGCTGCTACTAGTTCATCTTACCCTTAAGTTTAATTTCCTCTCGAGAATAAAGTTAAAGGTGTCTTGAAAGATTAATCCTAAGCCTTTTTCCATTAAAACAATCTCACTCGTGTGTTTCTCTGTAGGAAGAAAGTGTCCTTATCCAGCTAGAAGAAGGCATTGAAGCCCTGGAGGCTGCTATTGATTGCAAGAATGAAAGTATTCACAATTGCCAGCAATTGCTTATGTCATCTCAGAGTCTCTCACAGAGTGAGAATAATGTAATAGGGAAACTAGTTTCCCTGTCTGCTGCTGAGCTCAGAGGTATCATCATCGATTATTTCAACAAGGTTTGTTTTGGCTAGTGAATAATATTTTATCCCATTTTCTATTACTATTCTAGATAATGAAATGCTGGCAAGAAGTAAATGTAAATTTAAGAAACTTTTAGTGAAAATCTCTAAGAGGATACAGAGATCTGCTATTAATTCACATATTTTTAATTTTTATGTTAATATAAATAGGATACTTGTGTGTCAAATTCATGTATCTTGTTTTGAGGTTGTTAGCTTAAAAGGTGCTGCAAATCTGGACATTTCCTTGCCCTTTTCCAGTGCTCTGTGTTCTAGCTTTTGGAGCAGCAGCATATATTGTATTGAAATTCTTCCCAAATGCAGGCTTTCAGAAAACTTCATAAAGCTCTGGCTAGTATTCCTATTATTTCTAATTAATCCATTATGAACTAGTTTGCATACACTGCTGTAGCAAATTGAATTCCTCTACACTGCCTGCAGTGACAGCGACATACTGAAGAATCATAGTGACATCTGGAAACACGAAAATGAATTCATTAGGACATAGTGTGTTTTTTTGACCTTGTGAGATTTTGTAAACAAGTTGTCTGTAGGATGCAAGCTGGAAGTGTTTCAGAATCAGGAAAGCACTGTTGTTTCAGGTTAAATTTTGTACAGGGTATTAAAAAAAATCTACTAGTCCATGTGATCAAAATACAGGCAGTTCAGTTCTGAAGTGTCAACTTGTAGCAGTGGCAAGTCTTTTTCCAGTATAAGGTTAAGGGCTTATAGACATCATTGGTTTTGCATGTTTTAATCTATTAGGCTGATGGGCAAAATGCTATCTTAAAATGGCTTGATTAAATTAAGTGCATTTCTTTCTCAGATTGTTGGCCTACGTGAGTCTGAACAAAAATTACAACATCAGATTGAAGAGCAGGAAATGAAGGCCACAGATCAGGAAAACATAATATGTGAATTAGAATCAGCACTTGATCACATCAAGCTGCAGTGTGACAGGCAGCTGACCCTCCAGCGCAAAGAACACCAGCAAAAAATACAGTTAATATTGCATCATTTCAAAGGTATTTGCTTCTTGGGTGGGGATCACATAGCAAGGAAGGAATACTGTATACCAACTGAAAAAATAACAGGATAAGGTTCAGAGGTGTATTTTGACTGTCACTTAATTCTAGTGTTATGTAGAATGCTGAGGAACAGATACATGGTTTCTGTATGAATGGAAAATGAAGGGGATTTTAAAGAATGATTGGAAATGTTGTATTTTTGTATTAAATTTACTGATATTGGAAAGTGGAAAGACGCTGCTCCTGCTGATCTTGATCTTCTAAATACTATTAATACTGACAAGCAGGGTTGACATGGCCGTTTTGATCCTGTGTCATGCTAGTTAAAATGTGCACATTGCAAGCAAAGTGCCATTGAGACATACTCTGTCTAGTTGGGCATCTTGATTTTTGGCACTGAGGTACCTGGTTCTTAAGCTAGTTTTATTTCTCCTAGAACAAGATAGTGAAGGTATTGCAGAAACCTTGAAAGGGTATGAAGTAAAAGTCCAGCAACTGGAAAAAGAATTGTTTTTCTATAAGAAAACAAGCAGAGAGATGAAGAAGAAATTAAAGGGCCTCTTTGGAGAGTCATCTCATCAATTATTGTCATCCACTAAATGTAAGCATTTTACATTAAAATGTTTATACAATTGTCAGTAGACCATTTGAACTGTGGTGAACACACAGAAGTATATCAGATAACTGTAAACATTGTATTTTTACTGAACTAACTTTCTCCAGAGACATGTTGCACCTCTCTCCTGCTTTCAAGGGAGAGACAACATTAGTTTATAGCTGTAGCAGTGGCACGATAGTGGTTTAAATTCTTGTTCTGTTTTCCCTTAGTTCTAATATTCTAATTTCAGCATCTACAACTTCAAATTGTTATGGTCAAGACAAAGGAATTTTGCTGTGTGAAAGGGTCTGAATGGTATTTTGACTAACAACTTTTCCAGGCACTTGATTTCTTGGAAGTTACTGGAAGATTGTCAGTGAAAAATTCCATGCTTTCAGTTACAAACTAGTTGCTTAATTACTAAGGCTGAAAGAGGATATACACACTTGTAGGGGGAAAAAAAAAATGTGCTTTCTAATGTGATTCAGTGGTTTTGCGTAATAAAAGCCTCAACCAACTGAACAAACAAAACCCGCCACCAACCAACCGTTGCTGTAAGTTTTTAATTGTTCCATGTTCTACTTGCCAGAGTCCAAACCTACACCACCTATTCAAGTGGAGGAGAAAAGAAGGTTCAATTTCATCACTTTTTCAATTGCCTCGTACCTGTCGGTGCCACCACAATACCTGACATGCACAGTGCAGCCCTTCTTGGCCTTGTGTTTCCTTTTGAGGCTCAGCAAGACTGCCTCTTCCTTGCAATGGATGCTTCTGCCTCTTTCCACCCTTGCCAGTGCCATGCCTTCTACAGAGAGATGCTAACCACTTACCTGCTGCTCCTAGAGTGAATTGAGGCTCAGCCGTTGCCCTCTGGGCAGGATAATGAGCCAGCACATTTACTACTATGAAGTACACCATCAAACTCTTAACGTGAATACTCTAGAGACTGTATTATAAATGGGCGTGGTAAAGACTATTCTGTGTGGAAAAGAAGCATGTAATCCAGGAAAATGTGTCCATGGGGGGAACCACCTAGGCAAGTTGTAGCGATGGAGGGAGGGGAGAATACCCCTGTGAATTTCCAGTTTTTTTCAAACGCATGTATTTGCAAGTTTTATAAGAAATACTCTGCATGGTTCAGTTGTTTTTAGACCACCTACTAGGATACGTTACATGGTGAAGCTTGTATTAACAGCACCTTCTCAGATGAAAGTAATAGCTAATACCTCGTGGTTTTGTAGATAGGAAACTTTTCACACAGAAGGGACAAAATGTGGGGTGCTGATAATTTCTTACCATTTTCATGCTACAAGTTACTGATGTTGTCAAACTATATTGTCTTCCTAGGGCAGGCCCTCAGAAGAGTAGTAACTTTTAGCTATTTATCTCCTGATAAATTTCATTTTAGAGAAAAGTGCTGGTGACAAGTTATCCAGTCAAGAGGAAGCACAAATTGCTTTTGAAGAATTCAAATGAAAATAGCCTTTAAAAAAGTTCATATCTTTATTAACTACAAGTAAAAGTACTTCTTTGAAGCATCAGAAAACTCCTCATTTGTCAGCCTGCTCAGTGTACCTTAAACAATGAATAAAAATAGTAATAAACTAATTTACAATAATTCTATGCTGCTTTACTGGATTTTGTTACAATGATGATTTCTCATTGAAATTTTTTGGTTTTGCTTTTTTTTAAACACTGCTATTGTGAACTGAAAACAGAGAGAAAGAGATATTTTCTTTAGCTACTTTAGTGTATAGCCATACCATGTAATTACTAATGAGCAAATTTTTTTTCATGGTGTGTTTTAGCATATGGTGAATCTGATTTCCAGTTTCAGTTGTATGTAATAGGTGAAGCTAGGACTCCATTCTTGTTACACTCTAGCTTTAAAGGAACTTCTCTTAAACCTGACAAAATTCTGATTTTTTTAGCCACTTCAGTATTGGACTAAATCTGCAACAACTCCCAGCAGTATGTAGCTCTTAAATGCAAGGAAACTTGAGTAGAATTTAAAAACAAATGGATTGGAAATCCATTGGTTGTGGGTAACAATAATTTGTGGATGCCCCATCTTTCGGAGTGTTTAGCAATCTAACCTGGTGAAAGATGTCCCTGCCCATGGCAGGGGGGTAGACTTAGATGTTGAAAAGCCCCTTCTGACCCAAACCATTCTATAATTCTAAGATTCTATTAATTTGTATCCTGTTCATACATACATGAATTTCAGCCACAAAATGTAGACACTGGCATGTACAACTACCATGGAAAATGATCTTCCTTATCTGCTAGGTTTGGAAAGTTCCCTGTGTCATTCTTCAGAGTTTGTTTGGAAATAAATGATTCCTCTTGTGCTGAAAAGAAAAAAGCTCAAACATTTCTTTTGTCCCATGTTAACTGTCAGTGAATACAATATGCTATAAAAATGCAGAATTGTTTGTGCAGCACCGAATGCAGTACTAAATCTTGAGATCTTACTTATTTGGGGATAGTTGCTGAAGTAGAACGTTGCAGAAGTATGAGTAAGAGCTGGCTGACTAGAGACAGAGTAGAAATTTTTTGTCCTGAGAAACAAGCATAGAACCACAGAAGTTGGAAGGAAAGAATCAGAGAAGAGACTAAAGAAGAGATAAAGCAAAATAGCTGTAGGTCTAAAACCAGAACACTTTTAACTGAGTCTTTTTTTGAACAGACTGTAGTGCTAAGCCATTTCCAAAGCTATGTATGTGCAAAGAGAGCACTTCACTGGGTGGGCAGCTGGAAAGTTGGACAGAAGTCTTTGTCAATAAAAATACCATGAATCTCCATGTTCTCACAGCTTAACACTGACTCCTGAAAACAAGTACCATGAAGATGGTACCAGTACCATGAAGTGGAATAAGACTTTTCTAAGAAATGAGACGGTGTAGTTTGTAGCCTGCAATTATTCAAATTCCATAATAATACTGGAAGGCTTATTGTAGCTTCACCAATTTGTTTGTCCTGATTTTTGTTTGGGGGGTTTTTTTTGTTTGTTTTCTGACCAACTTTTTCAAAATAATTTTCAAATACTGTATCTTCAGGATAGTACTGATACCACTTTTCAGAACTACAAACCCTGTAACCATACAGGATAAGGTGTGCATAATCCTCTGACAGGTAGAACACTACTGGGTGAAATGAAATAATCTGTTTGTTACCAATCTGATTCAAACTAAACCCCTTTTCTTTGTGGAAGTGTAAGTGTTTTCATTATCTGCTGCTCCACAGGAAATATTTACCAAGAGTTACAAGACCAAGAATTTTTTCTAATCTAATCAGTGGTGCCCATAAGCTTGGCAGCAAATATATTGCCTTTTCCAACGTATTTGTATTTGTAGCAATTTTGAGTTAGGAAATCCAGAATACCTATTCCCCAAATCTAATAAATCTGTATAAACATATCATTAAATTTCTACATTTTTAGAGAGAATAATTTGATTACTTGCTCCAATTATCTAGAATCCAAAAATCTCAAAGACTGACTACCTGCTATTCTAAAAAATTTTCTTGTTAGTTTTAATTTGCCCAACTATCCCTCTTTGACAAGGGGGTTGGGGGGAGGGTTTTTTTGTTTGTTGGGTTTTTGTGTTTTTTTTTTTTACTTCCTGGACATTCAGTAAAATTCCCCTCTCCCCACCCTCCTATCCCCCACTACAGAACTAACTTGTGTTGCTTCTTATGCTATTCAGTTTGATAGACTTGAAAATTATTTTGTGTGATGCTTGCTGATTAACAGGAGGAATTCTGTTTAAATGAAACAAAAGTTGGATTCTAGAAGGGACTGTTGATACTGTGAAATGTAATGCTGAT
>VXBA01005910.1:442692-454005 GCA_013399895.1 Serilophus lunatus | reverse complement strand
GAGCTCATCAGCAGCGCTCGGGAGAGTGTGGCACGGATGGTGGGAGCCCGGATGGGGGACATCATCTTCACCTCAGGGGGCACAGAGGTGGGAGTGCTGGGGACCCCCTTCCCGAGAGCCCTTGCCCCCCCGCCCTCCCTCCAGCAAGCAGCGATGAGGAGGGTGGGGATGAAGGCACTGTGCTCCCTCTGGGCCTTCACTCCCCTCTGCTTCCCTCTGTTCAGGCGAACAACATGGTGATCCACACAGCCTGCAGGCACTTCCATGACAGCCAGCCCGTGCCGGGGGACAGCCGGGGGACCCCGCACATTGTCACGTCCAGCGTGGAGCACGACTCCATCCGTCTGCCACTGGAACAGCTGAGGATGGAGCACCTGGCAGGTCAGGGACAGGAGGGGGTTTGCCTGGGGGACTTTTCTCCACTGGTGGTTCTGTGGAGGAGGGCAGGGATCTGCTCCATGGTGTTGCACTTCCTCCTCCCAGAAAGGGCAGTGACTTCCCCCACGGTGCCCCCATTCCCTCAGGCTGGATGTATTCCGTTCTGTGCTCTCTGCCCCCACACTCCTGCACTGCTCAGCAGGGCACTGCAGCCATGGGCTCTCTCGGGCATCCCAGCAGACCTCAGTTCCTTTTTCCTGGCTTGCAGAGGCCACCTTCGTGCCTGTGTCCCCGCAGAGTGGGCGGGCGGAGGTGGACGATGTCCTGGCCGCCGTCCGGCCAAACACCTGCCTGGTGTCCCTCATGTTGGCCAACAACGAGACCGGCGTCATCATGGTGAGGCTGTGGGCAGAGAGTGGGATGGGGCGGGGACACCTCCCAGAGAGGGGCCTGGCAAGGGCAAGCGGGTGGTCCCTGGGACGCAGCCCCTCGTCCCTCCCCCAGCCTGTGGCGGAGCTGAGCCAGCGCATCCGGGCCCTCAACCAGCGCAGAGCGGCCGAGGGGCTGCCCAGGATCCTGGTGCACACGGATGCGGCGCAGATGATTGGCAAGGGGCGTGTGGACGTGCAGGAGCTGGGGGTGGACTATCTCACCATCGTGGGACACAAGGTATGGCTCTGCCTCACAAGGTGGCCCACCTGCTGTTTGCCCTCTGAGACATCTCTGCTGGGTGGCCGTGGGGACTTTGGGTGCCCCCCTCAGCTTGGTACCTCACCAGCTTTCCTGCTGTGCAGCCACACTCCGCTCCTCCCAAGTCGGGGACATGGCTGGAGGGGGGAGCAGGAGGAGTCCAAGGTCTGGGATCAGCTCTGCAGTGGCCTGTGCCCATGGGGCGGGCAGCGCTTGGTGCTGGAGGGCCCTGGGGGTGGGCAGGAGCACAGGAGGGGTGGCTGTTGGGTCACGGCGCTGTCTCTCCCGCAGTTCTATGGCCCACGTGTGGGAGCGCTGTTTGTGCATGGCCCCGGCTCCACCACCCCGCTGCACCCGCTGCTCTTCGGAGGGGGACAGGAGAGGAGCTTCCGCCCGGGGTAAGGACTGCTGGGCCTTGGGCCGGTGGCCGGACCACGTGGCGGCCTTGTTGTCTCTCCCCTGCCAGCCCTGGGTGAGCAGCCCAGCACAGCGGGGAGGTGGATCCTTGTGTGGGAGCCCTGGTGCTCAGGCCTCGCCATGAGTGTAAATTCAGGGTGGAGCTGCCCACTTCCCAACCACCTCAGAGGTGCCAGCGCTGAGGGCACCCATGAGGAAATGTCTGTTCCCTCAGGTTTGACTTCCGGTTCAGAAAAATAACTCACTGCTCCCTCTTCCCTTGCAGCACTGAGAACACCCCAATGATTGCCGGCCTGGGCCAGGTGAGTCGGTGATGGTCGGAGGGAAATGGTTCCCTGCAAGTGCTGTCTGGCAGAACCAGCACAGAGACAGCTGTCCACTTGTGCTCCCTGGTCGTTAGAAGTGACAAACTTGGGCTGTGGGAGGGCAGGAGAACTACAGGGAGAGGAGGTGGAGTTTTCTGCTGCCAGTCAGAGGAAGTGCTCTGAGGCAGCTGCTGCAGGTTTGCAACCCTAGCATTCACACAGCTCACAGGGCACTGGGAGGCCATGAGGGGACAGAGCTGACAATTCCAGAGCTGTTCCAGGCTGGACTCAACATGTCAGGGACCACGCACAGGGGGAGGTGTCAGATGGAGCCTGTCTGGATTTTCTCTCCTCAGGCTGCAGAGTTAGTGAGCAACAACTGGGAGTTGTACGAGGCTCATATGCGGGAAGTGCGGGACTACCTGGAGGCCAAGCTGGAGGTGAGCAGACCTGGTTCCTCTTTGTCTCTCCTCTCCTGGGCTCTCAGCCTGCAGAGTGCGAGGCCAGGAGTGGGGTGGGTTATGTCCCTCCATCCCTGCCACCCCCTCGTGAGCCTAGAGGGGTCCTCAAACCTCTGATTTCTCCAGACCTCCTTTGGGAAGCAGAAGATCCACTTCAACAGTCGCTTTAAGGGCTCCAAGCGACTCTGCAACACCTCTAACTTCTCCATCCTGGGCCCAGACTTCCAAGGTAGCTCTTACCTCACCACTGCCCTGTGGTGGTGCCCATGGAGCCACCCACCTGTCCCTCACAGCAGCCCGTGGCTGTGGCATTGGGCAGGGAGGTGAAGCAGGAGTGGCCCTCGGAGTGACCCGTGCTGTGCGTGCTGCAGGGCGGAAGGTGCTGGCTCACTGCAAGGTGCTGCTGGCCAGCGTTGGGGCTGCCTGCCACTCTGAGGACGGGGATCGGTAAGCAGCTGGCTTTGCCAGGCCCAGGGAGCCCTCCAAGAGAACAGGGGGTAGAAGGGAGGGAATTGGGACAGGGAAAGGGACTCTGGGTGGCTTGGGCACTGTCATCTGGAGCAAAGAGGGTGCTGAGCTTTCCAGGCGGGCTGAAGGTCTGTGAAGGGGATTGTAGGAGACTCTGCCGGAATGCTCGATTGCTGCTTGGAAGGCTTTGTCCCTCCTGGCTTCGGTGATTCAGTTTGGAAGTACTTTTGAACTTGTGGCACCGCTAGAAGAGAGCTTGCCTTATGTGCATGTGTGTCTAGCTCACCTACCTGCTCCAGCCCAGTTTGGGTCTCCAGATGCCTCTTTTGGGGAATAAGGGAACAGCAGGTGCTTTCAGCCTGGTCTAGAGCAATGCCATGAGGACATGGCAGATCTGCCAACCCATGGGGACATGGGACCAGGTTCTCCTGAGAGGGAAAAAGCCAGATCCACCATAGGGCACAAACAAGCCCAGTGGGAGTAGGTGCCTTTGGAAAGCAAGCAGGTTGCTGTGCAGGGGACAGGTTTGCCAGAAGGGCATCAGCAGATGCGCTCCCTCTTACAGCTTGGTGAGGCCTCCTGTTGTTGTGTGTGCTTCCTCAGCTTTTGGGTTCATGCAGCTCACCTCTCCTGTGTTCCAGGCCCTCGTCGATCCTGCTGAGCTGTGGGATCCCCCCCGCCGTGGCACAGAACGCCCTGCGGCTCAGCGTGGGCCGAGACACCACACGGGCAGATGTGGACCTGGCAGTGCAGGACCTCCTGCAGGCTGTGTCTCAGCTGGAGATCTGGGCATGCCTGTAGGCTCTGGGCATCATTCATGGCCATCACTCAGGTTCTCAGGGTGAGACTGTGCCCTACTTGGCCCTTGCCTGCCTATGCCAGGCTGGGCTCAGTTTCTGAGGGAGCAGGGTCAGGAGGGGGCTTCGCTGCATTGGGGCTGGGGCAGCTCAAGAGCCTCTGCAGGAGGCTCTCATCTCTGCTGCACAGTGGGGGCTTTTGTGGAGTTTTGCTGTCAGGTGCTTCTTGCCTGCCAGCAGGTACCCAGCTGGCTGTGCCATTGTTGGCACAGAGTCACAGCTCGCCTCCCTGCACAGCAGGACAGGCATGGAAGCCATGGGAGGTGGAGCCTTTTGCCCTGGCTGCTTTCCACAAAAGGAAGCTTTCTCGCTGTCTGAGCAGTCAGAGGAAGGAAGACCATCTGCCCCAGTGGGAAATGAGGAGTTAATAGAAGCACAGCAAGACCTTGGGCTGGGAACTGCCCAGCCCTAAGCTACTAAAAAGACACCATCGCTTTACCTGCTCCCCTTTCTCCTGTCCTTCCTACAGTGGGCAGAGCTCCTGTTTCCAGCTCCACCTGTTCCTCAAGGAAACGGTTGTCAGGAAGGCTGTAACTGTGCCAGCACCTGAGGAAACATGTCCCCCTGTGTGGCCCCGAGGTGACCGACATGGGAGGACACAAGTGTCACATGGACCAGACTCCTGTCAGGGAACCTGGTCTCTGTGGGTATTCAGAGGAATAAAAATAATTGCAGCTGCTGCGGCTTTTTTCCAAGTAAAATGTAATTTATATGGGGAAACTGGACTGGTTGGGGTTATCTGAATGATGCATTTTTCCTTGGAAAATGCTCATGTCCCAGGGCACAGGCACAGTGTGCTGGATTGGGGAGGTGCCTGCTGGGCCTGGTTGGCAAGGAGAGCATGGACACAGTCTTGGATGCTGGCCTTTGTCTTTACAGCCATACGCTGGCATGGCCAGGAGTTCTCTTTGGAACCATAGAGCCCTGGGGCTTTCTGTAAATCTGATTTCTAAATGGAGTGTTGGGACTTCAGCACTGTGACTGAAAGTCCCTAATGCCTTCCAGACTGGTCAGTGTTGCCAGCAGTGCTCACACCTCAACCTCAAATGCAGTCTTTATTTCTTCCTTTCTTTTTTTCTGCCTTGCATAATAATCAAAACCTGTTTTAGAAAAAGTGGTTCCATAAAAAGAATTCTGCTCTGCTTCAGGGGTGGATCTTTAATCTGTCATGGACCTCATAGTTCTTGGGGGCCTTTCACAGCTGTGGAACAACTGGAGATCCAGTTTTTGAGGCTCTTTTTTTTCCCTCAGGAGGCCTGGGCTTCCTGCATCAGTTCAGACAGAAATTTACCCACAAAGCACAAAAAGCTTTACTGACTTCTTCTTTATACACACAGGAAATGTGAATTTTAGCCACAGAAATTCAGCATTACTTCATTTAGAATATTACAGGCAAAGCTTAAGAAACATTACGGAGGGTATTAGAACTCTGACCATTTAAATGGTTCTACTGCTTTTGTCTACTACCCCAACACAGGAATGAGAGCCACTAGTGAGTCCCCCTCTCTCGTCTTATCCATGGGAGGTGAGGAAGAACACGGGCGAGTTGGCCTGCCCTTCTGGGGCCGGCCTGTGCTCCTGCCCTTTTGTGTGTGAGAAATGTCAGTGGTTATGTGCAGCAGAACAAATTCACTTGGCGTGGGAGTCTGGAAACACATTGCTACAACAGCTGAGAATTTCAATGGCAGGGACAGGACCTGGCCACTACAAGAGTTGAAACAAGTTACTTTCACATGGTCACAGCCAGGGTCGGACAGCAAAGCTGTGGTTCATTTAATGGAAGAATCCACAATCTCCTCATAGTCTCGCCATCTTAAATTCTTCCAGGAGAGCTTGTAACATGCAAGGAAAGAAACACTGATCAGAATAACCGCTGCCCCCACCAGGTCACAAGCACCCGGCACGATGTGCAGCACGATGAGCTGCAGGGCCATGGCAATGACAACCTCCAGGTGCTGCACAGTGCTCACCAGAGCAGGGTGGAACTTGCTCAGGGCATAGTAGACCCCCAGGAAGGCTGCAGTGGAGCACAGGCAGATGGCAAGCAGGTAGCTCCAGGTTTCTCCATCCAGTGGGACGATTGGCTCTTGGAGCAGGAACATGGTGGATGCTCCCCACGCCGTCCCCGTCCAGCTGAAGGTGAACAGGGCTGTCCACATGCTGATGTTGTCTTTGATTGACCTGTAGACAATCATGGAGAGGGCAGTGGTTAGGCCGGCCATGACAGTCATGGTGTAGCCAAAAGCTTCCTTCCAGGTGCTCAGCAGGGAGTTTTCCTCTGTAACAATGTTGGGGATCATGACCAGACAAACGCCAAACACGCTGCCAACCACAGTGACGATGTCAATGTAAGCCATTCCTTCATCTAGGAGTAAAAAAGCCAGAATGGCACTGAACACCGTGGTGGTCGCCCTCCACATGATGGTGCCATTGCTGGGGGGCACTATGGAGAAGGAGGTGTAAGCACAGGTAATAGAGATCACGTTGCAGACCCCGTAGAAGAAGAGCCGGAATCTGTAGCCTCTGGGGCCGAAGGGAGGCTCGTGGTGGTAACACACAACAGTGATGGACAGCACCTGTAAGACTGAGCGGATGAAAATCAGCTCCAGGGATGGCACTTTGGAACGGTCAGAAATCAGCCTTGTGATCAGGGCCACACATCCGTGAGCCACGGCAGATCCGAAAAGAACTGCCCATGTTCTCCTGGACTGCAGGACATTTCCTTCAGGGGAATGGTGGGGTTGTCCAATCTCATCTTGTTTTGACAGTTGTGCTGGCATGGTGTCCATTGTACCAAAAAAAGTCCTTTCTCTCCTTTTGCCATCACTCAATAGTCTCCTCTTAGGATTATCCTCCATAAATACTCCAGTATCTTCACTAAAATCCTCATATCCCTCTTCTCCTGGCTGAGGATAATGAGAAGTATATTTCACTGTCACTGTGTTGGGATGAATTTTCACTCGCTTTTTGACTGGGTATTTTTGGGAAGATGTATCCATTTCCTTAGAGAAGTGCCCTGCTCTTCAGGGAAAAAAAACAACAAACCAACAACAAAACGGAGAAACACTCTTATTTAATGGTGAGAGATTCATTAGCATGTAATTGCTGTTAGTGTTTACAAGCTATTTTTATCAACCAAGTCCAAGTACTAGTAGACTGTTCTTGGTTATGCTTTAATTTTCCACGGAGTCACTGCTAAATACCTTTGATAGAGCCATTTGGACCACCTTAAAAATCAACCATGGCACTTCACTTAGGTCACTAATTTTTGAAAATAACATACATTCTCATTATGTATGTATAATGCATTCTAGTATATTTTTGTTCTAATGAAGTTTTATTGCTAAGCTTTCTACCCTCTAATTATGAGTTATTGTTAATCGCTTGCCAGTATTACAAGGAGAAATTTGGCTGGAGGAGATGGCAGAGAGCAACAGGAAACAGGGGAAGGAAACGGAGAACCCCTAAGCAAGTCAGCAGTGAGCATACGCAGAACAACACATCTTTGAACACGACTTTGGCGCTGTTAGACCCTTCTGTCTCCTAGAGAAGGTCCATTTCCCACTACACAAGCAGTGCCTGTGATTTGTGCAGGGTGGCTCAGGTTAACTGGGGCAGAGACACTCACTGCAATTGCTTTGTTTTCACAGCACCCCCCACCATCTGTGCAGAGCCCTTCCAAGTGGAATCTTGGAGGAGTGAAACCTTGCCTGCCTTCTACTCACCCCAGCAAATAAACCTGTGCAGACCTTACCTGTAACAGAGATTTAATCCCAAGCCAGAGGGGGAAACAGCTCTTCGTGATCTACGCCTTTGTCGGGGTGTCTAGACAGAAACAGCAGCTGCTCTCAGATGTCCCACAGGAAAGGTTACAACCATCTCAGCACAGAATGTAAAACCCAGGGGAGGCACAACCCCCCCAAAAAACTTCAGATAGAGAGAAAGCAATCGGTGTCATCTTGCCAAAACCACTCCTCAGCCGTCTCCAACAATAACTGATGGAACTGATCCAAGGAACAAGTGGTGGTTCTGTGAGCATAAGGTTCCTACAGCGTGATCATTCAGAGCGAATTCCCCACTCCGCTGGCCCGTCTCCCAGCGCTGGGAGGGGAGGGGGCCAGGGAGGGCCGATCCCGACCCAGGGATGTGATCCTCGCCCGAGGGGCCGAGCCCAGCCCCGCAGGCAGCGGCTGCTTGGCCGCCGTGGTGGCAGCAGGGGATGGGGAAGGACAGCCCTTGTCCCCAGGGAGGACTAAACACCAGAGCAGGGGGATCCTGAAGGTGCCAGACCTCAGCGATGGACAGTCGGGCTGGGTTGTCAGCGAGGACACGGGTCCGAAGGCAATGGTAACGCGTGTGCTGTAGCTCTTGCAGAAACTCCAAAAATACCCCGGCCAGGTGCAGCCTTGGCATTTCCTCCCTCCCTAATCTGTGACAGCCGAGCACTGCCCGCGCCTCCCGGCGAACACAATTTACATGAGAATGGGACAGGCCGCGTGTTCATTAACCCCCTGCTGCCCCCAGCTCAGCCCCGGGCACAGCGGGTCCCTGGGGCCGCGGGCGGGGGTGGGATGGACGGGAGAGGGGCAGCCCCGCTGTGTCCCCGCACAGGTGAGAGGGGCCGGGGACCAGCCCCCCTCGTCTCTGCTGCCGAGCCCCGCCCGGAGCGTGCCCGGCACACGGCGGATGGAAAGGAGCGTCCCGGGGCACGGCAGTGGGGAACGGGCAGCTGGAATGGCAGGGAGAGCGAATACAGAAGGGCAGAGCTGGGTTAGCAGCTGGGCTGGCCGGCAGCTCGAACAACCCTCCCCGCGTTGACAAACACCTGCCAGAAATGCGCCGCTCTCCCCTGCTACTTGCGCTGTTCCTTCAGATAAACTGTTCCTTTCAGAATTTCTTCATATTCAAATGCAAAACGCACTGCCCGAGTCCGGGAAGGCAGGGATTTCCGTCGGCAGGGATTTCCATCAGCATTTTTCCTGCCTAGCGTTTTCATTGTGTTATCAATCCACAGTTCTGCCTTGGCGTCTTAAACGAAAACAAGATCTTCTCGATTTAAGGCACAATATGTGGATCGGGAATAAAATAAGTGGAAGGAAAAGAAGACAAAGGGCGGGCAGGAGGCGTGATTATTGGTGACAGCAGACCTAGCCTGGGTAAGCTCAGTCAGTTCGCTCGGAAGCAGCTGGGGAGAGGCTGCAACCGCTCGTGAAAACAAACCCCAAAATAGCTAATTGTTGCCATTCGCGTAGCACGGTAACTTTCTTGCTCCCTGACACCGCATTTTCTTTCCACAAATAGTTGCAAATTCAACAAAACAGTCGCAAATCTAGTAGTGAAGCCGCGCGGCGTGTTCGGGGATGTCTCTGCAGGAAAACAATGGCTCGGGAGCAGCGGCTCAAAATGGCAGTTGTGCGCGGAGCCCCTGTTCCCCCGCAGCCTCCAGCACCGGGAAGGGCTGGAAAGCGGCAGGACAAACACGGGAAAAGCAGGAGACGGGAACTAACAAAGAGCGAAAAAATAACAGGAGCGCTCCAACCAAAATTCCATTTCCCCTACTAAATACTGATTGTATGACAAATGCGATGCCAGCCCCCCCCCCCAAGTACATTTATTTGGACTCTTTGGTGACCTCGCTTTTCTTAACCAGAGAGATTTTCCCCAGAGACTGAGATTAGGGCATATCCCAACTCCATTATGTGTGCCCCTGAGACAAATTTAAACTAGACAGAACTGAGCACAGCCTGTGCAGACAACCTGCTGCTCCTCTTTCTGCCAGTGCCTTTTGTGGAGGTGACACGAAGTTTTTATTTTCCCTTCATATCTGGAAACATAACATGGGTTTTATTTCCATTTTCTACAAAAAATGCAATTTGGTTTCGAATAAAGTTTAACACAAGGCTGAAGATGAAGCTCATGCAAAATTCTCAACTTATATAACAAAACAAACGTTCCCAATTCAAACAACAACCTGGGGCACCCATTTAAATTTCCAGCTTGTGGAAATCACTGGCTGCCAAAGTGTGACCCGTTTTCCCGTGGGTGAAGAGATAATCACTGTGGATTCAATAAATGGCACAAATCATTAATAGTACACACACCATGATTACTTTTAAAAATAAAAAAAACCAAATAGTGCCTTCCTTGCTCCAGCACTGCACGTGCTGGTTACCCAGGCAGAAATAGGTGATTATATTCCTCCTGACTGCTGGGAGTGGGAGGCTGAGCAATGAAGGCTTTGAGGTTTGACTGGGGATTCTAACCACCAATTTTCAATAAACTCACAGAAAAATACCCTCATCTTCTGCCAGGTCGCTTAAAATCAGTCCGGTGACTGCAATGTGACAATGAAAGCCTCACAGACATGGCAACCGCAGCCCATGTGGAGCTGGGAGTGAGAACTCGGCTATTCCTGGGCTCTGAAAGAGGATGTTCCTGACTGGATCAGGCTGAGATTAGCAGAGGGGCGTGAGCAGTCCCTGCAGGGTAACTACAGACTGCCACTTTTCCCTGGATATTAGGTGTAGGAAAGTCCCAGCCCCCCCACAGACCCCCACAACTGACTGAACTCGTGCCACCCTCAATGAGCACTTCCATGCTCTGACTTGTCACCACAAGGGTTTTGCCTTTGATTCCTTGTCAGGGACACGGAAATCTCTCACATTCCTGTTTCAGCACCATTAATCCACCTGAACCTCTACTCCTCTACTGGAGGTTCTTAGGTGTTTGCTAGTTCGGGCAACTGCACATGCCAAGGGATCTGAACTGATGTGATGGCCAAGTACCTTCACCTTTTTAGCCAGATTGATGCAAATCAATTTTATTAAAAATACATGCAAAGAAACACAAGCCTTTATTAAAGTTTAATGAATAGCAAAAGGTATTTAAGAAAATGAAGGAGCAATTACATGAAAGGAGTTTTTAGCACTTAAGCACAAGAGCAAACATTACACACAAACCAACAAACCAGTATCCCGTGTCTGCAAATTAATTGAGTCACATCCAGCAGGGCTGCCTGGGGGAAGAGCGGCACAGCCTTCACGGAATTCAAATCCGACACTTTAACCCCAGTGTATTTCTGGTAATATTTTTCTATCCCCCAAAAATGACCTGTATTTGTGTTTTCTCACTGAAGCCAACACATGTGATTTCAGTGAGATTTTATATATATATATATATACACACAGACACATATATATGAGACCTTTAATTTCCCTTGCTTTCTCTTGCTGTATAAGTGCTCCATAGTGCCCATTTCCATGAAAAAATACTATTTCCTCATTTCTCCATTCATGCCTGTTGCCTGCTGCAGCTACCATCTCTGCAGCAGCAACACTTGCATTAAGTGATTTTGGAAGAAAAGATTCGTTGCCTGAAAACTTCCTATTCCCAAAGCCTTAATCTGAACAAATCCCCTCAGATCACAATTCCAGGCACGGGAAAAGAACAGAGAACACACCAACACTGACATATAACACCCTATTGCACAGGGAAACAGCCCAGTTCGACGGCAGAGAGGCTCGGTTGGGTGTCAGACGTACATTACAACGGGGTGAAGCACAAAAAGGCACCTTAGGGCTCACGACAGCAGGTGACAGGTTACGCTCAGAGGTCCCTCGCTCGGCGCTCTGGATCCTCCCCCAGCAGAGCCCAGCCTAGCAGAGCCCGGCCCAGCAGAGCCCGGCCCAGCCCAGCCCGGCCGCGGGGAGCGGCCGCGGGTCCCGCACAGCCCCGCTG
>VXBA01005910.1:425033-441471 GCA_013399895.1 Serilophus lunatus | reverse complement strand
ACAGGCCGGGCACCCCCCGCCCGCCGCTCCTGTTGCTCATCCCCGAGTTCCCGGGGCCGTGTCACGGTCACGCTGCCCCGGCCCGGGGGCTGCTCAGTGCCCTGAGCGCGGGGACTCGGGCGCAGCGAGGGCTGCGCTGGGCCGGGAGAAAGGCTCCGGTGATGGGTGTCGGGGTCTCGGTGCCCGGCCCAGCCCGGGAGGTGCTGGGCAGCCACACTCTGCTCTGCCCGTGTCCCTGGGATGGAACGGGGAGCGCCAGCGGGGGGAGGACGAAGGCGCTTGTAGTGTCCACAGAGCAACTTAAAAGGGATGTGGCTGCCAACACCAGTGTCAACAAACTTAGTTTCTGGTAAGACAGTGTGAGTTTAATTAAACTAAATTGAAGTGCTTTGTAAGTATTGATTGTTTCAGTTGTGCTCCACGCAGTCCTGTAGCTGCACAGTTAGTCTAGTGATGGCATCTATTAAGTTGTTGAGGAACGAAAAACCTTTTCCGGGTCACACCATGGATGCAACTGCTCCTGAATTGTGTCCTGTGTTTGGTGGGATGGATGACATGAATGTCTGGGCTCAGGCATCTGAAGACTTGCTTTAGTTTTCCATGGTATTACACTGATGATGTGGGTGATGTGGGAGAAGGACCAGTCCGCGTTCCCTGGATCCAAAGCAGTTGTGCCTTGTCTGGTGAGATATCAAGGTCATTTGATGAATGTTCCTACAACACAACCCCTCCTCACATGAAGGAATCCCAGGGACACAAGGCAGTTGTCTATGGAAAGGTGTTCTGACCCTCTGAAGAAGTTCTTGCTTTTACAGAATTAGAAGCCAGTTTCTTTCTTTCTTTCTGCCTCAACTTCTTTCTGATGGAAGGCCTGAGAAAGTACACGCAGAGCGTTCTGAAGTGAGAAGCCACCCCGTGGTGCAGCAGGACTTCCTGGGGAGCAGGAGCAGGGCGCTGACTTTGGGGTTATGAGTGATCTGAGGGGATGCCACTTCTACTGCTGCTCATCCAGAGAATGTTCAGTTGAAATTCGTGGTTGCTACTGCTCGTGGGCACACGTGTGGATTTACAGCAGTGGGAGTGGAAAGCAGAGCTGTCCCAGGGCTGGATGAGCAGTTGGTGCCAGTCCTCGAGGTTCAGAGCACCTCACCTGCCACCCCAGTGTCCAGGGGCCTGGAGCCCTTGGCAGCCCACAGTCTCTGGGCATTCCTGGCCTTTCACAAGTTCACTGTGATAAAGAGCACTGGTGGCCAAACATCCACACACGGTGGGCTGTGGTCAGAGGTTGTGAGGGCAGCTGAGGCTCTGGTGGTGCAGCTTTGCCCTGGAGTCTCCAGGTTCCCAGCTCCTGTCCCTGCCTGCCCTTCGTGCTGTGCAGACCTGGAGGTGACTTCTGCAGCTGCAGTCACCTTCTGGCAGCTGAGGAGGTTTGAGAACATGAAATGTTTGGATGTGTTGGCAAAATGAGTTCCTTGGCGTAGTCAGGAACTCAACAAGTGAATATTTTCTGATCTGGAAGAAGAACATCAAACCTCAAGTTTGTGCTGGTGGCTTTGGATTCTCTCCTTTTTCTCCCTTTGTTGCAAAGACTTGCCCTGCTGTAAGGTGGCTAAATGTTTGGTAATTTAAATACCATTTTAGTAGTCAAGCGAGGTCCTAGAAGTGTAAGGATGCAGTGGGACTGAAACACTAAATTGTGATGATTTTCTAAGGCAGGTCCTTTTACTGGGACAAGAGCATGCCTTTATTTTTGTGAGCTGTTTTCTGGGGGCATGGACAACAGACTCTCCCACCCTGCTGGAAGTCCCCAGGTGCCCGTTCTGTGATGAGCAGAACTGTACTGAGATGTGCAGGAGTGCTGAGGCTCAGTTTGGGCTCAGCAGTGCTGGGTGGGTGCTCAGGCTCCCTCAGGTCTGGCTCTCCCTGTGCTGCACTTTGGAGCACCCAAGTCTTGGGATGAGGCTCTGGGGCTTGGAGTCAAACCCAGAAGGTGCTGCTGAATCTGGTGCCAAGATAAGGCAGTGCTTTATCTCAATCTGGTGTGCTGGCAGCCAACCTCCATCTGCAGGAGACTTCGTGCTTGTTTTGAAGTTTGGGGGTTCCCTTGCAGTCACATGGAGCTCTGGAACTCCCGTTGCAGGTTGTCACCTCTTGCAGTGCCACTGTGGCTGCTTGGTTGGCCAAAAATAGAAGTGGGTAGAGTTGGCTTTCTTCCTTGGAGGAGACAGAGGAATCCCCCAAAGTTTGGGTTCACAGCAGATAATGTTGTTGTTTCTCTGTAGGGAGAGGCAGGATTTTGCTTTTCCGAAGCGACTGAGCTTTGTTGGTTTGGGTGTTCAGTTTGTGATCAGGGCACAGCGACACCTTTGTGTTCCCTTAGAAGGTAAGTGGTTTAGAGAGCATTATTATGACCCTCTTACAACTTTTCACTCTGAAAATACTCTTCCAAAACCAAGGGTTTCTTGTGAAGGTGCTCTCTCATTTTTTTAAAGGCAACCTCCACCTTCAACAGGCAGAAAGAGCTGAAAGGAAGGAGCTGCAGGGGGAATCTTCACCTTAGTTGGGATTTTGTACTGCTGGCTAATTTCTGGAAGTCTGACTGTGGGCAGTGACTGCAGCATGTGGCGGTTTGTGTGTCACTGTGAGACAGTGCCCAGTAACTGGGATTCTTCTGCTGACATTCCAAGGAATTGTGCTCCTGGCTTTGCCAGCTCTGCAACAGTTCCTCCTTTGCATCTCCACAGGCATTTTAGGATTCTGCAAAGTGCTTTTAAATAAAAACAGTGCTTTGAGGAAGCAGGGTCCCTTGGACAATAGGTTCAACAGTGTCAGGTGTGTCCTGTTTTGAACCGTCGGTTCAATGTCACCTTGATAAATTTGGTAACCCTGCTGTAATTTTGGAATATTTTTGGAGAAAACGCCCATTTAGAGATGCAGGTAATTCCATGTCTGGTATAAGGGGTGCAAATTCAAGGCTTTCCATCCCTTCGGGCCCCTGAGTGATCCATGTGCACCCACAGGTGGGAGCACTGGCCACGACCTCTGCCCACAGTTGTGGTGCTTGTCCTGTCCGGGGTGGGTTTGTAATCTCAGTCTTTTTAACATAAAAAGGCACTGGCTGCACATCTTTGGTGGGACAGCCCTCTCACCACACCTGTCAGTGCTACCAGGCACAAGAGCCTAGTGTGGGAGTGTGTTGGGAGTTCCAGTCACACAGCAATTCATCTTTTATTTCAGAATTAGGAGCAGGAGGTTCAATTCTTCAGCCTGTCCTGCTTCAGCTCAAGGGCAGGTGGTTTCAGGTGGTTCCCAAAGGTGATGTTTTACTGGAAAGCAGCACGAGGCAACATCCAGCCAACTGTGTTCCTTGCTGTGCAGGGTTTCAGCTGCATGCACATTACTTGTTCTGTAAATGAATCTAACGAGTTTGTATTCTGTAATTCTAGGCTTGTATTGGTAGGTGAGCCAAGGGAAGGTTGTGTTGACAGATTGTTCACCCCATAGAAAAGACATTTCTCTGTGGAGTTACACAGGGATTGTCCTGTATGTCAGAAACGTTTCTAAATGTCAACTATTTTCCTACAATAAAATAATGCAAATCAAAACAATTCATCTTGGATACATTTTTTGTATACTGGAGCATAGCACGGGGTGGTGTTTTTTTGGAACAGAAATCAAATAACAAGCTGAGCATCTGTTTGTTCTCCCCCACCTGAGGGTTTCTCTCTCTCCTTTTAGGGTTAGAATCCCAGAGGACCAGGAAGATACCAACATGTTTGTGTTTGTAAGTGGAAAATTAAACTTCATTTGCAAATGGCTAATGAATTCCACCTTAAATGGATGACAAATGTGCCAGTTTTTGCATTGGTAATTTCTGGGTCTCTTCATTAGGACCACATGAGCTTGTTGCTGCCAGTGGGGTTGCACAAGATGGTTGAGCTGCTCTGCCCCAGCGGAGAGGGATCTGTGTCTCCCCAGCAGAGAGGGATCTGTGTCTCCCCAGCGGGGAGGGATCTGTGTCTCCCCAGCGGGGAGGGATCTGTGTCTCCCCAGCGGGGAGGGATCTGTGTCTCCCCAGCGGAGAGGGATCTGTGTCTCCCCAGCGGAGAGGGATCTGTGTCTCCCCAGCGGGGAGGGATCTGTGTCTCCCCAGCTGTGCAGCTCCCCCTGTTCCTTTGTGCTGCTGCTGCCTTGACCTTTCCCTGAGCCAGTTGAATTCCCTACCTGGCAAAGCCCATCTGCCTGGGAGGGGTGTTTTTCTGCCCAGGGACTGAGTTGAATCAGGCCATCAGAGTAAGGAGTTGCTAGAGGTGATGCAAGGTCAGTGGCAAGAATGTTTCTGGGGAGGATGGTCCCCGAGGTGGAGGTGCCTGAGCTGTGTGCTCGCCCTGGGGGTAGGTGTTCAGCCTGGAGCCCATCCCTGGCGGTGGGCTGGGGGTGATCTCTCCCCTTTGCTGAGCTCCCTCTGCCAGCCCTGCTGTCTGTGTCTGCCCTTCCCATCTTTGCAGCTGGCCCTGTCTGCCTTCCTGGGAGTCACTTGGTGCCATCAGCACACTGCTGGCATTCTCCCCCTTCCCCAGTGTCAGAGGGTGTCGGTCTGGCCTGCAGCCCCTAACCAGTGTCACACGGGGGGTTGGGTTCCGAAGGGCCTCGCAGCCCGTGGCCAGGGACACAGGTTGCTCCCAGCCCTGCACTGCTGTGGGACGTCCCTGGTGGCCTCACTCTCTTGTCAGAGAAGGCTCTTGGTTTGCTCTCTCTTTCCCAGATAACCCATCCATGCAAGGCCTGTTGCTGCCCTGGCAGCTTAATTTCTTTAAGAGCCTTTTGCTGGTTGGAATTCAGGGTTTGTCCCTCAGGGTGTGCCTAAGGGAGAGAACTCCTGTAGGTTTGTGGGACTTGACTTCCCCGTGCGAAGGGGAGGTGGATCTCCCTGTCTGGATGCTGCTGTTTCTGTAGCTGCTGTTTTCTAGGATAGTTCCTGCTAAGTTAGGCTCAGCAAACTAACATCAGTGTTGCATGAGAGAGTAAACACAGCTATGAATTGTGCTCAAGAGTGAGCACTGCTTCAGGCAGTAGGATTTTATTTTGAAGGCTGTTTTTCTCTGCTTCACTTATGTGGCTTCTTTGGTGTCTGGTAGTTTTGCTTTTTCCATGGTCTGGGTTTAAGAGGACACTGCTTGTGGGAGAGGAATTAAAATCTCTCTTCTAAGAAATTAATATTTTAGAAAATGTAGGTGAATTTATATATTTGGGGATCTCTGTTTTCTTGAGTTCGGTGGAAGCTGGTTTCTAAACTGATAATTGCTAACAGTGGAATTGGAGAAAAGAACAGAGAGAAGGATATGCACACAGAATACAGCCCTGCTTCTGTTGGATACTGGGATTAAAAAAAAACCCAAATAAAACAGAGTTGCAGTGATACTGTAAAACAAATAACGGAGTGCAGGGAGTGCAGGATCACCCTGGTGTGAGAGGTGGGGCCTGAGGGAGGGCCTGCCCTTGTGCCCTGCTGGGCACCGAGGGGAGGGCAGCCTGCCCAGCCTTGGGAAGGGCTCCTTGAGCAATGCCACAACTTGAGGGGCTCTGCCCTCTGACTTACAGCCCGTGGCTTGTTTGTTCTTGTCTCCCTTCTGTTCCACGGTCCCAGTGTTTCCCTTAAGCTCCCAGAGGCTTTGTCTGGTTTAGCCCCAGCTGATCTGCTTATATTTTACATAAATCCGATAGAACCCACCTGTCACGTGCCCTTTCTGGCGCCTCTGGGAAGGGTCAGCATGGCTGGCCAGAAGAAATGGCATCATTTCCATGGGTTTGTGGATCCCTTTTGCCTCCCCCAGGCACGAGTGATTTTTTTTTTTTTCCTTTTGTTCCATTTGGAACAGTTTTCTTTGCCAAAACAATAAGATGGAACTGAAATTTTAGTTCCTGTTTCAAAATGTCTTATGGAAGTTCCAAGTACTAAGTGTTGTGCTGTTGCACAAGATGCTGGGGAGGAAGAGCCCCGTGGAACATTGCACTGTGCCACTGGAAAGGGCCGGTGTGCGTTGGGGCAGCACTCTTTGCTGAGGGGGAGGAGGGGACAGAGGGTGGGGTGACGGTGGAAACTTGGCGTTGGGTCCTGTCAAATGTCCCCAACGCTGAGTGTAACGTGGGCCAGGGGGAGGGACACTGTCCCAGGGCCTGAAGATGTGCTCCCCGTGGGAGAACACAGGCAATAGTTACTCAGATTTCGGTGGCACCGTCAGGAGAGGGATGGAGGTGAAAAGCCCCACTCCTTGCCTTTTTGAGGGTGTGTTCCAGTATCCAGCTCTCAGACCTGTTCTCCCAGGGACGAACCAGAGAGGCTGCCTGTCGTTTGCTTTGCACAGGCGAGTTGTTACACTCGTGTAGCTGTCGGTGTGACTAAAGCACCAGCTCAGGGTCTGGCAGCGCTGGAGGGGGGGTTGTGCACACCCTGGCGCCTGAGGTGGCTTTGGGACCTTTGGTTTGGGAATTTCTGCTCTTTGAGGTCAGTGTTTGAATGCCACGGCCGTCAGGGCTGGTAAGAGGAGCTTGTTGGTTCCTCGTGCTGGCTGTGGCCTGAGGGCTGCTGTCCTGGGCTGACCAGGGCAGTGGTGGGCGGTGAGGGTGGGGGAGGCCGAGGGTCGCGGCTGGGCGGCGAGGGGAGGAGTTGGCACTCGCAGCTGCCATTATTTCCCGGACACTTCATTTCCCCCAGGCCGGTGTGTTGTTACAAAACTTCCAAGATTGAAAGTGTGCCCTTTGTAAGCTCTGGGAGCATTTCCTTGGCGGTTTGTGGCGGGAGGAGGGCCGGGCCCTCTGCAGGAGGGTGTCGCTGTGCAGAGCCCGGGCCCTCTGCGGTGCCCGGGGGGACCCACCAGCGTTCTCTGCAGGGGGATCTCAGGGCATGTCGCTCGTGGAGGTCATCTTGTTGTGAAACGCAGCTAAGAATAACCCTTTCTCATCTTGCTTGCCCCATGGATTTTGGCAGTCGTCTCCTTTGTTGTCTGTCCCTCAGGCAACGTCCTTGCCCTGAAGTCGTGCTTTGATAACACCCCCACCCAGAGTTTGGCTTTTGTGAGTGCCCCAGTCCTGAAGGCCACGTGTTGATGCTCTTTGTGGCTCTGGCCGCATTCAGGCCGAGTCAAAAGAGAGTGGCTTTGTGTGACAGTGCTCGCAGGAACCATTCAGGGGGTGGGACACTGATTTGTAGCTCCCCAGTTCTGAGCTCTGCCCCCACAGGGCTGGGAAATGACAAGTGAGGTGTCACCGAGTGCCCTTGGAGTTAAATGTGGAGGGTGTGTGCAGGTTCACTGCCTGGCAGGGGGGAGCCTGACCCAGGGGAAAGCTTGTGGAACTGTCACGGAGCCATTACATGATGAGGTGTGCAAAAAGCATTGGAAGGAGCACCTTCAGGGTGAGCTCCCTTTGCCCCACGGGAGGTGCCAGGGGTGAGCAAAGCAGGCCTCCCCATCCCAGGCTGGGGCACAAAGTGGCGTGGGACACAACTGCAGCTCCTCCAGTGGCTGGGTTTGTGTTTCTGTGCAGGAAAAAGGGGTCCTTTTTCCTCTGTGGCCGGGCTGTTGGCAGTGTTGCCTGCATGCCAGGCCCCGAGGAGCTGCAGGAGTGCTGCAGGTTCCCGGGAGGACAGTCCTGTTCTCGCTGCCCTGATGTCACTGGCAGAGCTCCTGGAGCTGAGGACACAAACAGCTGTGGGGAAGAAAGGGTTGGGAGAAGGTTAGGAATGATCTGAGTGTCACCCTGCATTCACCAGACTTGCCTTTCTGACAGCAACAAAGAGCAGAACTTTAAGGCACAGAACAGCCTCGTTTGTACTGGTTTTGCTCAGCTCTGAGTTCAGGCAGTTTGGGATTTGGTTGCTGGGGATTTTATTTTAATCCTCAGGGGGAACTCTGGTTTTTACATTGTTGTAGATGGCTGGGCTGAGCACGCCTGTGGTTGAGATGGGTATTGTTTGGCAGTTACCCCAATCTTGTTCCAAATTACATGTGCCTCTGACAAACCAACCATCCTGACTGGAAATTCCTGTAGCCGGTTTTTAGCTGCAGATTGATTATTTTTGTTGTGTTCCAACAAGACTTACTCAAATTAATTTTTGAATATGAGGTTAAGGAATTTTTTTTTTGGTTGTGGTAAATACGTAATTATTTTTTACAAAAGGTTTCAGTGGGAAACTCCTGCTGAGTTTTCCTGCTTCAGGGTAAAGGCCTGTAGTTGACCTATTCTGTGACTTTAATGAGATTATTTTTACTCAAAAAAATGAAATCCATGTAGCTTGGGCAGTTTATAATTGTCTGCAGAGCAGTAAGTGGCAGCTTGGCTGGGACTCCAAGACATCTTTATTGCAGATTCCATGATTGTGCAGGTTTGCATAGGGAGCAGATTGTGTTGCCACACTGAGAGAGCCCCACTGCATGCCCCCAGCTCTGTGGGGAGGGACAGCAGCCTGGCAGACCTCAGCCTGTTCCCATGAGAACACACAGACCATTCCTCAGCACCAGACTCTCCAAGGCATAACTCCCAAGCTTTGAAAACTGGGCTTGGAATTCTTGTCCCGTTGCCATAAAGTTGCCCCAAGGTGGATCCTCTCAGTGGGGTGTCTGTGGTGTTGGATCCGTGTTCCCTCCAAAGCAGGCAAGTTCCTGAGAGCTCAGATCAATGGTGTTCCCAGCTTGGTTTGGAAGAGAGCATTGGTTTTGGATGAAACCTTCCAGAGGAACTTGGCCAGGCAGTGGGTGGGAGGCTCGGTGGAGGCAGCAGCAGATGCAGCAGCACTGGGGCAGTTTGGGGTGTCCCCGTGGAGCACGAGGTGAAGGAGCAATGGGAGGTGCTGTTACCTGGCCCAGGGCTGGCAGTGCTGCTGGCAGTGCTGCTGGCAGTGCCTCTCAGCAGAGGTGTCCATGTGTAGAACATCCCAGTTGTGCTGCAACCCCCAGCTGGAAGGTCCCTCTGTTGGGGAGCTTTCCAGTGACACTTGGTGTCTGTGCTCTCACTACTGGAACCCAGTGGCTCCATTACCATTTTCCCCATTCATTCTAAATATCCTCATCCTCTGGGATAAAAAAAAAATCGAGACCACCCTGCCCCCTCCACATTCTGTTCCTTGCAGTTTTCCTCTGTTACCAGCACAGATTTAACCCTTGCAGGATGTTTTCTGGATGACCATTGCCCCAAATGTTTGAGGGGTTGATAGTTTCATCTAATACCTGCTCTTCAGTCTTCCATTTCTGGCTTTCAAGCAGAAATGTGCTATTATTTTATCCTATGATTGTTTTCTTTTAGGAACAGTAGTTTGTTTTTGAACAATTGCAAAGCATTTATCACTTACACGTCTCTATCCTCTGATTGGGATGTGCTGTGTGCTGAGAATATAAGGTACAAAAACTTACTGTTGAAGTTTTATTTAATGAAAGAACTGATGTGGAGGTGCGTTTATTTTATTAGAATTTTTTTCACTGATTTTCTTTTTGTGCGTTGCTGGAATCTCTGGGGACACAGCTCTTAAGTCCAAATTCATGTTGCTGTTACAGCCATTAAGGGGTATTGAAACTGTGATGTTCAGTTTTGTGTTTCACTGGAACAGTGGACTTGCATCAGGATGATTATTTATTTACTTCCATGGCTCTTTCTGGCCTTTCTTTGTTCCTGGAAGATCACTGAACGAACAAGAGAATGGAGAGAGGCCTTGAGTTAATCCCTGTCTCTATCTTGAGGGAAGATCATTGACAATATTCTTGACAGATGCTTGTTTAATCTCTTAATTGCTGGGAATTTCACTGCATTTCCTAAGCAGCTTATTCCAGTGCTACATATTCTTCCTGACTGGTTTGTTCCTGATGTTCAGCTGAACTTTGGTTTTTATTTAGTCACATTGAGCTATTTCTGATGTACCTGAATATAAAGGAGATGTATTTTTTTTCCTCCTTGATCTCTTCCCTAACACAATCTGTGTTTATGTTGGAGCCTCTCAGTGTTTCCTTGTTTTCTGATCCAGCCTCACTGCTTTGTGCTGTCAGTTCATTCCTTGAAGCCTGGAACCCCAGACTGGGCTCCCAGCTCTGGTGCTGGTGACTCCCTGGTGCAGGGAGGAGTGGCCATGCATTTATTCACAAGAGCCCTTTGCTCTCCCTTTGGTGTGGGGCTCATCTGGGCAGTCCCAGGGTTGGGGACTCTGCCTCAGCCTGTGCCTTGCTATCCTGAGTCCCTCCTGCTTTTGGTCCCAGAGAGGCAGATCCATCCTCTTCCCAAATGGGGGGATGGGACCAGCATGGAGAGCAGTTGTCACTGGTGAAACAACTGGAGATTTGCCCCAGAGGTTCCCCTGTGTGGGGAGCAGGAGGCGCAGGGCGAACATTGCACTGTCTCTTGGCTGATCAAACAGGAGCTGTGGCTTTCTCCTTGCTCTTGTCAGGACTTTGATGAGCTGCAGTCTTCAATATTCATGAAGAGTCATGAAGAAAGAGGCTGCCTTGTTTGCTCAGTGTCAGGCTGTTGAAAGCATGTGTGGAGCCCTGGTTTCTCCATGTCCTTTGATTTCAAATGCTGCTTTTTTGTCACTAAAATGGTACAAACCCTCACAACGACTTCTGACAGTACAGGAAAAAGCATTTGCTTTTCTGTAGCACCTTTAAGAGAGAAGAAAAAACTGGGAAAGTAAAAGATGCCAAGAAAGTGAAAAAGGAATCCATTTAATGTGAATGCAGTCTCTGTGTTGCACAGACTTCCCCTAAAGTTTGCCTGGGAAGCTGCTGTCTGCCAGCACGGACAGCATTTGCAGCTTCTGTTGTTCCAAACTATAGGTATATTTTTGTACCAAGTAGGGGTGGTTTGAGCCTTGAAACCACTCTTCTAGTTATGACATTAGCAGCATTTATTTGTTCTCTGGATCCTGGATTCCTCACATCACAATGTTTGTTTGCTATCAATAGCTTCAGTCATAGATCTGATGTGATACTCTACTGTTTTAAGTGCATGACAGTTTGAAACTTGGATTTCACTCCTCATTTACTTCTTTTGAAACTGCCTTTGCTGTGTTTTACAACCTAGTTTGGCTTGGGGCTCTGGTACAGGTGGGGTGAAGGTTTGGAGTTCCAACGCACAGAGCTTGTGTTTGTGGGCTTTACTGAATTTTGCTCATTGAGTGGCTTTACACTGATTAACATACCTGACCTTTTGGGTTTTTGGGTTCTCAGTTAGTGCTTTCCAACCTCTTTTTTCTTTTCCAGAGTTGGCAATCACTGCTGTCACCTCTGCTGCCCTCCTGTCACCCCAAGTGTCTGCTTGGCCCTGATGAGCCTCTGTCCCCTCCACCCTTCACTCTGCTTCCTGCAGGAGCAGTTTGGAGCACAAGGGCAGCTGCCTGGCTGGGCTCAGGGGTTGTTCCAGCCTCCAGCAGGGAACAAGTGCTCCCCACAACTCCCAGAATATCCCAGGGGAGATGTGGTGTCTCCCTTAGCACTGACACTGGTGTCTGCCTTTGCCAAGTCCTCGGCAGCCTCAGGCCTCAGTCTGTCTTAGATTTTTGGAAAGGCTTTGGGTGAATGTGACAGTTTTTGAGGGTTGGTTTGTCAGCAGGTGAGCAGGCCTCTGGTGAAGGGGTGAAGGGGACAGGGCCTGAGGAGCCCTGGCTGTGTTGAGCTGCAGCTCGCCAGCAGTGCTGGCTGTGCTCTGCTGGAGGGCTGTGGCAGGACAGGTGTCTGCAGGGCAGGGACAGTTTGTGGGCTGATGTGCAGTGATGGTGATCCTGGGGCTGGCATGGAGGAGCAGTTGATGTTTTCATTCTCATCTTCAGTGGCAGCCACATTTCTTTCATGGCTCTCAACCTGACAGGGCTTTGTTTGTAACTGGGTGTTTTACTTGGTGGACCAGCATCCAGTACAGCAGGAATTGGATGATTCCTCAAATAACCTGACTGGCTCTCTGGGAATAGGGATTTCTTCCCTACCATTGTGGCTGGAAGACCATCAGTACTTTATCCTTTAAATGTACCACCCAGGGAAGCTCATCTCCATGATTATATCACTTATCAATACATCACCCTTTTTAATAGACCGAGAAAAGCCTAATCATCAATCACTTGCTTTCCCTTCTAAGAGCTCTCAAATATCCAAGGAAAAAAGTCAGCTGCTCCCAGACCTCTTAAGAGTTTGGCAGTGGATGTGTGTGAGGTTCATGAGCTTTATATGCTTAAATCAAAATCCATTCAGTCTTAGGGCCCCTTTGGCTCTGGTTTCATCTATGGAGTGCACAATTCTACCTGTTTATCCTGCTCTTTTCTCTCTGGGCTGCAGTATTTTGAAGAATCCTTCCCTTGGTTGAGCTCCAGAGCTGCTCTGCCCCTCCTTTCACAGTGGCTGTAGGAATTCTCCCTTCACAGACTCGGTAGTTGAGCTTTCAAGCAAGAGAAAGTTTGTGCTTTTGCATCACAAACTTGTAGCTCTTTCTTATCTGAAGTGAAAGTAAGAAATTTTAAGAAAAAGGAGCACCTTTAGCAGAGCAAAACAAGAGCCAGTTGGAAGGGGAAGCTGAAGAGCCAAGTAACAACTGGGAGCAGAATTTCTTGCTTCTCACAGTGAAGAACTTTGTGATGCCGTGTTGGGAGGAAGGGCCTCGCCCTTCAGCTGGCAGGGGTTTGTCCCTAAAATCATCCTCTCAGTTAGGGATTGCCTTTTTGACCTTAAGGATTCATTTTTTCCTGTAACCTGGGGGCTCTCCTGGGAAAAGAGGTGACAGTCTTGAAGTGTTCATTTCAGTCTTGCCTTGGTCTTGGACAGTTGGTTGTTGACTTCAGGAAACCATCTTATATTTCCCAGTCAGTATTCAACTGCTGTGCTGATGGTTTTCTCTCCCATTTCCCTGTAGTGTAGTTTGATTTTATGCACGTCTTCATCAGTGTGGGAGTTTGCAAGCAGGTTAGAAATTAAATTGCACAATAGAGATCAATCAATAATAAATATCCTTTTAAAGGTTCACATTTAAATAAGAAGGATTGTAAAGCCCTTCCTATTAAAAATGATACTTTAAAATGTGTTCTAGTTCCCGTTTTTGTGGTGAACTAAAAGTCTCACTGTGTTTTCTTTCCCCCCTGTAGCAATTAATCTCAGAAGTCATTCTCCTGGTGTTTCAGTAAGGTCAGCAGCTACTCTACACTAGACCCCTTTTTCAAGTGTGTCTGCCAAATTGCATGTTCATGTTTGAGAAATATCTTCTGTCTGCAAAGAAAACATGGACACTCCTGTTGGGGAAGCACTGGCTGTTCCGTGTCTGCTCCCTGCTGTCCATGTGTCAGGGCTCCCCTCCCTGAGGAGGAATTGAGAACCCATGGAAGTTGTGCCATTGGTGAGGAACCCCTGGAACTTTTTTCAGCTTAGAAGAGAGGATTTTCTCAGCACTGCTGTAGGAATTCTGGAGAGATGTTTTTAGCTTCAGTGGGGGAAATGTTGCTGGAGCTAAAAACTGTCTAATTTTGCATCCTGTTCGTCTGCCCAGTGTTTCTGGAGCTGGGAGGTGGCTGTATGGCCTGCAGTTAATGTGTGAATAAAACATAAAATAATATATATAATATGAATAAAACATTGAAGTGCTGAAGAGTTCCCTGAATTCTGACTGCAGAGGGAGGTTCAAGGTTTGGGAGTGGAAGTGAAACAGGTGGGTCTGGAAGAGCTGCAGTGCCCCCGGGGTCTGTCAGGTGGGATATTCCAGTGCTCTGTTCAGGGTATTCCGTCTACAAGTCCTTCCAGTTCTGGTTTTGAATGGTACCTGTGGAAATAAAAAGCTGTAGACAGGACTTGATTTCCCTTTTTTTACTGAAAAGATGTCAGAGGAGAAAACCCCAGGCATGAAATGCTGGAGTGCAGGTGAGGGTGGAGTTTTTGCTGCAGGTGGTGGATGGGAATTACCTGCAAATCCTCTGGGAGCTCTGTGTCCAGGGGTGGCTGTACTTAGGAAGATGTGATTTTCAACATGTGCATTTCAGAATGTTGAATACCTGCTTTAAATGAAGTCCAGGTTTCAGCCTGCAGGTAAAACAGGTGCCTTCCAGAGGAAATGCGCAAGTAGTTCCCAGTGTTCCTGGGGAAGAGCACTAAACTAAAGGGATTAGTTAAAAAAAGGTAGTCTGTTCCATTTTCTCTCCTTGGCAGGATTAGCAGAAATGTGACAATCAGTGATGGGATGGCTCTGGGGCTGCACAGCTTGGGGAGTGCGCCCTGTTCCACCCTGGGGGGCGTGGGGAGGCCAGTCCTGCTTCCCAACAGCAGCAAGGCCAGGCTGAGGTGCAGGATGAGAGGTGGGCTTGCTCTTGTCTCTCCTGCTGGTCACGGGCTGGGAATCAATTTGCTTTGGCCTTGAAATATGTAATTAATGCTGGAAAGAGCCACCAGCAGCTGAGAGGGTGTTGAACAGCAGCTGTATAATGTGGGGGAGCACATGAAATGGGACAACCTGTCACATCTGTAACACCAGAAAGCTGTTTTAGTATTAGAAAACTGCAGTGGTGCCGGGCTCAGCAGTCAAGAGTGTTTAGCACAAAAAATCCTGAATGAGGGTATCAAAATGGCTGCAGTAAAATTTGAATATTGCAAGTTTGTAGAAGCTCTAAGCAGTAATTAAAGATGCTATTTCAATGTATAAAATTTATTAAAGTTGAGCAAAGGAAAATCTTGTAACTCACAAGGGAAACTGTGAAAGGAAAAATCTGCTTTTAAATTATTGTCTCTAATGGATTTAGTGAGATAACTAAGGAACATGAAACTAGACTATCTTCTCATACATTCGATAGTTTGAGATATTCCCATGTCCTGACTAAAATTGGAAAAGATAGTCCTTTGCATGTTTGTCTAATTCTATACTTCAGTTGATAGGGGATTAGAAACTACATTGTGAGTTTTGTGTCTGTATTTTCTGAGCTTCTGAGGTCATGGTTGAAATAAATACTATTATTTTTCTGCCTAATCAAGCAGCTTCCTCATTTTTTTAGCTGGTGAAATACTTTTGGCACCCTGTTCCCAAGCTGTCCTTGCTGGGTTCCTGCTGCTGGGATGGAAGGAAAGGAGGAGAGGGAGGCTCTGGACAGCTCTTGGTGCTGGAGCCTCCAGTGGAGCAGCCAGAGAGGGTCCAGACTCCCCAGCAACCTGCAAGGCCTTTGGAGAAGCTCAACGAGCTGCCAAGGAGCTGCTGGGAAAGGGGAGAAAGCTCTCTGGGGGGAAGGGTCTGGGTCTCATATATTTTTTTTCAGAAGCTTAACAGAGACTTGATGGGTTGTTGTGAGTATTGGGGGTTGTTACTGGAAAGGCCTTGTCCAAGACAGGTTTACACCTCTGTTCTTGGAGCCATCCACCCTCTCCCAGCTAGGTGGTGGTTCATCTTTGGTGTGGCACTGTGCTTCAGCCCCTCCACTGGGGATAACCAGGACTTTTCCTTCTTGCCAGGATATGCCCCTTTCTGCTAAAATTTGGGTGCTGTTTTCCCAGCACATGCTTTTGCCATCCTTAGTTTGGGCCGTGGCAGCAAATCCTCAGAGCAGGGAGGAAGGTTCACCCTCTGGGGCAGGGGATCAGGCAGGGGCTCCTTCATGAACTGTGTTTATTGATGAGTCATCTTTGTCCACTGGTGTGTGTGTTATTGATGAGCAATCTCTGATTGGCATCAGCATCACTGACTTTTAATGACCTTTCTGGCTGTTACCTTTCTGCAAAATAACAAAACCAGACTGATTTGTATTGAATTCTGAGCTGTTGTTGCTCACTGTTCAAGTGCCTTCTCTAAATGGTATTTGAGAACATGCAGTAGCTCTTTTTGCAGCCCAGGAGAATTATTATCTTGTGTGTCACTGAACAAATAATGCTGGAAATGTTTTAATTTGCTCTGTTGCTTTAAGTTCTATGCTCACTGCATCTTCTTTAAGAACCATTTCTGGAAAATAAAGCTACTGGTTTAGTTGGCCTTTGCTGGGATTAGGGGAAAGGCTTTTCCTTGTTACCTGTGTGTGTGATGTTGCCTTGACCACTGAACTGAATTCTCCATAAAGCAGTGGCAGGGCTCTGAGATCCTTCCTTTGGAGCCCTGCACTAATGTGCTCTTTGGCAGGACTGCCATCAGCACCGCACTTCATAATTTCTGGGGTTAGCTCAGGTTTGGGAGACTGTCAGTATTGATGTGCACTGATTGTTCACTGGAAGCACTTGTGCTGTTGGTTCATTCAGAGACAAAAGCAGCTTGACCTGGCCCAGGAAGCTGCCTCTCATCCCAAACCCTTAAAATAATTTATTAAGCTCTCTGCACTCAGGGAGGTCACCCGCTCATGTCACTGCTTTTCATGGCATCACAGAAATCATTAATAGCTCCCTCTCCTCTGGGATTATGTTAGGGTTTCTTAGAAGCCACTTAGCAGCCAAAGTTTTTTTGCTTGTACCACCTCCTT
>VXBA01005910.1:404417-425019 GCA_013399895.1 Serilophus lunatus | reverse complement strand
AAATAAATAAATAAAAAGGACAGCAACTCAGCAGGACAAAATGCTGAGCTACCAAATCCTGTGCTAGTGAAAGATCTGGGATTTTGAATTTTTTGTTTTTTAACTGTGTTATATTCTGGGAGATTTCTGAAACAGGCCTTTGAAGTAAGGAGCACGTTATTAGTTTGGGAACAGAAGAATAAATCCTTTAAAACAGTTCTTCAGTTCCCATTAATTATCCGTGTTTATTCCAAGTGCTTTTAAGGTAGCAAGGAAGCCTAAAGATTTTTGGCAAATACACTCTGCTTGGATAGAAACCCAAGAATTTTAACAACTGTTTTCTGGGGAATGTCTTGGCTTCTTGTGGTGTCTGTGATTTATATCTGCACAGGCAGTTTGGTGTCACCTTTGGTGATTTTCAGTTTGGTTTTTTAAGGCAGTGTGGCTCTGCCAGTGTTTGAGTCACTCCAGTCCCTGCCAGGACAGAGGAGGGGCTGGGAATCCTGATGGAGGAGGGGACAAGGAACAGCACCTTGGGGTGCTTTTATATTGCTAATTTTTGGTCTTGTTTTTAAACAGGGTTCAGATTTGTTATGATACAACATGACATGTTATTTAAATGCATTAGAAAGACTGAGTTGTTCTGTGTCTCTTTTGAGCACAGTGACTAATTTCAATCCAATTTGGAGGGGGTGGGAGGTGTCCAAAAGACAAATTTCTGCAGTTTTTGTGAAAGTGGATAACTGGCCAAAGTTACTCGCTTGATTCAGCTCCCTTTCCCATCCCTCTCCTAAAGGAAAGCACCAGCAGGACTTAAATTGTTGTTAGGTGTTAGAGAATCCAGCCAGAGTGATAAGACGGTAATCCATGGAGAACCAAGTTTCATTGTTTCCAGAGCTTTTCCAGCTGGAACTGCTGGAAAAGACAAAGGAAGAGTAAATGTACAGCAGTCCCAGTTGGCCAAATCCTCCAAGGAGGGCTTCTATCAGTGGATCAGCAAAGGCTTCTGAGCTTGTAATTCCTGAAAACAGAAATCATGTGCTTGTTCCAGAAGAAAATGGTTTTATTCTACTTCATGCACATTGTGTCAAATGCTACAGGTTAATGTTTTACTTCTAATTTAAGAAGTAATTTTTTTGTATTAAGAATTACTTTTGGAAATTTGGCGACTTGTTTGGATTAGGGATCCATTTACTGGGAAAAAGTTCAGCTCATTTGAGGTCTCAGGTCATATTTGACACCTTCAAATCTGGCTTCAGTGCAAACCAGGTTTTATGCAGTGCTGATGGCAAATGGGGAATTATTATTATTAAATTAAAACCTTACACAGTTTAATGTTCACAGGACAGAGGAAAACCTGACCCTCCAATAAAAGGAAATCCTGGCAAGTCCTACAGCCTTATTAATATTACCTTTTATAGACTAAAATATGAGAATTACCTGCATGGCGAACAGGTTATTGGAAGGAAAAAGCCATGTAAGATTCATTTAGACAGTAAATTTTTCATGTTATTACTAATGAATTAGTTTAGTAAGAAATCATTATGTTCATGTGGTCCTGATAGCAAAGCTGGTATTAATGTGGCCTTTTGAATTCCATCTGATGGAAAATGGGAGCCAAAAGACCACCTGAATTTTCAGTGGTGTCACAGTTCAAATTTTTAATCACACTGGCAGGTTCTGTAGAAAGGGATTTTGTCAAATACCTTGTCCAAGAGAACAGCAGCTCTGTGTCCCCTCCAAACAGTGAGGCAGCACCAATGAACAGGATAAAATGTAGAGACTCCTTTTGGGGTGAGGAGAACCCTAGAAATGCTGGACTTAAAAGTTTGGGATCAGCAAGTTGTTCTTGGGGGGTTTTATGGGAGGCAGGTGAGTGTCCTCAGAGCTGCTGCTGGGGGGTGGATCCAGCTCCCCCCCATCCTCCTCCCCTCCTTTGCCACACTTTGTGCTCTTGCCAGCACAGACTGCATCATAGCAACAGTTTACTTTGCACAGGAATATATTCTAAAATTGTGAAGATTTCATTCTTCAACTGGAAATGTTTCTCAGAAGAGGAGGCCTGGGAATGTCTGGGTGTCTGAGCCTGAAGTAGAGAAGCCAAGATGTCCAAAGGGGGTTTTGCTTTTAGACCTGGACTTGGTGACAGGAATGGAAATGAGGGCACAGGCTGAAGAACAAGGGAGGGGATGGGACAGGACAGGGTGGGACCTTCACTCGGGTCTGTGGAAGAAAAGGGATGGGGAGGGAGGTTGGTTCCTGGCAGGGAGGTGTCACATCTCTGGCTGGGTCTGAGGTGCTGTGTGATCAGGGTTCTCTCACTGGATCTGTGGGAGGAATCAGCCTTCCTGAAGGTGCAGAGGAGCAGCAGGAAACCGGGATACAGCATGTTCTGTCCGTGTGGTTGGAGAGCTGAGGGGAATCCATGGCACTGAGGCTGCACCTGGTGCCTGGAGACACCAAAGGGGATGGCAAGGAGGGATTTTGTACTGAATAAAGGAGGACATCCAGAGGGCAGAGGTAGATTTGGAAAGCAAATGAAGCAACTGTAGTACTGAATGTAGGTGGTAATGAAAGATGACCCGGTTGGTTTGTTCTCAGAGGGGTTTGTTGGGGTGGGATAGAACTACACTTGTGAATAAGAAAACCCTCCCACGTACAAGGGAAGTATGAGGGAATGAAAAGTTTCACCTGCCAGGGTAATACTGATGCAAAGTCTAATGTGTGTGAATACAAACAATTGGCAAGATCTGGATTTTGAGTGTTCTGAGGGAGTGCAGCCACCCACATGTGACTGGGCTTTTGGCCTCAATAGACCAGAATTGTGGTCTTTACAGGTCTTTCTTCTGCCCTGTGTGGTGGTTTTTGTGATTGTAGATGTACTCATGCTGGTGTTTTTTAAAAAAGAAGTAGCCAGGAATGGGCATCATGTTTTTTAATAACTTTCAAGGTTAAGACATCTTGCCTCTTTCTCAGCTATTTCAAGGTTTGATTAATGAAGCTGTGATCAGCTAAATTCTGGATTTAAAGGAAGTTAATTAGGATTCATTAGGATTCTTCTGTAGAACTTGGAGAGCTGTGTTTACTGGTACCTCACAGGAAAGATGATGTTATATTTAAACACTTTTTTAAGTAGCCTGGTGCCTCACAAAAGCTGCCAGGAAAAATGTCCTTCCCTCCTGAGGTGGGAAGTGAGATTTTAAGGGAATGCTTTTCTTGCTGCTCCTCAGTGTTAGATTAAGTACGAGTCGAGATGGGACACTGGGTGTGTGTGTGTGCTCCTGCTCTGCTCACAGGAACTTTGCTGCAGCCAGGAGGAGATGCTGCCTTGGTGAGCCTGGGACATGTTTGTCTCACAGCTCTTAGAATATATTTCATATACGTGCAGGGATCAGACTTTCCAAGGTGCTCTGTGTTGCCCAAGCCAAAAGGATCTGTTGTGATTCAGCTTTTAGAAAATGCTCCTTGTTAAACCCAGGACAAATGGGAGGTCCCTGTGGTGAGCTGAGCTGCTCCCTGAGGTTCTGCACGAGTTTGGGCCCTGTGTCTCACTCCATGTTCTGATCTCCAGGGTCTCTTCCAGGAGGATTTCAAGTGGCATCAGTGTTGTCAAAGACTGGCTGCTGTGAGCTTGCTGTTTCTCTCAAACCAGAAAACATGGTGGGAGAGTATTTTTTATCTTGGCCATGTGAGAGAAAGGTTTGAACTGGAGTTAGAGGATGTGAGAAAGGCAATTGAAACACTTTAAGGTGAGCCTGGAGCTGGAAAGCAGTGCAGTGTTGGTGGTGTATCCTCGGTGCAGGTGGCTCTGGGTGATCTGGGGTCTCTGCAGGGTGAGCTCCCTGATCACCCTTCCATGTTTTGGAGAGAATATTCCCCACATGACATTGCAGTGCCCTTTCCCAGGTCACACAGGACAGTCCATGGGCAGCACTTGTGCCATAGCTGAGACAGGCAAAGAACTGGCACTTCCTGAGGATCCCCTGCAGGTGTGAGGCCAGGCTTTGGGGGGAGCAGTGAATGGTGTGCTGTTGGCAGCACTGCAGTACTGTCAGATCTGTAAGTTGTGTTAGCTGTATTTTCCTGAAACTTTCTCTCTGAGGTATTTTAGATGTGCACTCCTTTACTGTGGGAGTGCTTTGTGTCTAACAGTTGTCACCAAATACTGTCACCAAAACCTGTGGGTACCCTGGGGACAGGGACAGTGGGATGGGCTCACTCTCAGGGCTAATTAGAAATAACTTGAGCACAGGATTTTGTGAAGTTGGACGTGGATCCTCCGTTTTTTGTATAATCAGTGTGTTTTAAAGTACATTGCTTTTTATTGCAGGGGTTTCACCCAAAACACATAACAGAGACCTTGCACTGAATGATGTTTTCTGTATGCTCCTGGAGAGGATTTCACAGGTAGCTTGGCCTTTCTTAAACCAATGATGCATGTGAGGGATTTTCCCCTTCAAGATATCAGTGAGGTCTCTTCATACTTAATGAATTTTGTGCACTTAAACAGGAGCACAAGAGTTACCCCTCAGTGCTAAATACCTGTGGTGTGTTTATTCCATTGGCAGTGATGTGAGCCTGCAGTGGGTTTCCCAATGCTTCCCTGTCTGGACATAAAGCCTCCGTGCTTCCTTGCTAATTTTGGGGGGTATGTGATGGGTTACTGGAGCCGTGGTTATTAATTGACAGATGAGTTACACTATGATGGCACTTAAAATGCACAACGTGTATTTCTGAAAGCAGTGGTTGCTATAGCAACTTTCTAGTAGGTCACTGGCAGTGTTGGGTGAGTGTGTGTGTATGATTTGGCTGTTAATGCAGACTAATACTGATGGAAAAATGAGAAATGTGAGAGGCAGAAAGAAGGTAGCCCTTCCCCCTCCCTGTCCTACNCCCCAAAACAGAGTAAGAGAATTCTGTGCAGAAATTGCTTCCTTAGGGTGTTGCACATATTCGCGAGACACTGGCTATCACCTGCTAGAATCAGATGCAAAGATTATAAGAAAGCCTCCAAACTGCCTTAATCTGACTCTGCTTTTTCTACAACATCCTCAGAGGTTGGTTAGGAAGGGATTCACACTCAGGTGGTTCAAAAGTCATGTGTTGTGTTTATTGAGCATTACTATCTATTTTTAAAGACAAAGTACATCTGTGTAATGTGCTGGAAGTGGAAATTTTGAGAAATGGCATTTTTTCTTTGTTTGTACCTCGCTGAGAGATCTTACAACACATTTCCATAGTGCTGGAGGCCCACACAGACCTCCTGCTCCTGCCTCGTCCCTGCCCCTGCTCCTGTGCTCTTGCAAACAGGGGCTGAGCCCGGGTCAGGGAGCTGATCCAGGTACCAACAGCTGGAAAACAATGTTTAAAAGGGCTGGGTGATTTCCTGGGCCGTGCCAATGGGCAGGGAGCCACGTGGCAGGACAGGCTACAGGAGGAGGGAGCAGGGCAGGGCAGTGGGCTGGGGTTTCCACAGGTTCACTCAGATGTGTGTTTCCCACTGACTGTGCTTTAGTTTGCTCTGAAACTTAACTAAAAGTACTGTGCAGAAGGCTCTGCCCCAAATTCTTTGCATTTGTATTTTTCTCTAATAGTCTCTCCTGGGTTTTTCTTTACTTTTTTATTTTTAGTGCTCTGATTTGAGAGCATTCATATCTCTCTTTTGGAGTGGCCAGCCTCTAGCCAGGCCATCATTTTCAGTTTTAAATTAACACTGCCTTAAGATATTAAAAAAATAATGATTGAAGGGAGCCCATTCTAGGTTATGATAAAAGCAAACAATGTCCAGTGTAGGAAGTGTTGTGTGGCACTGTAACCTCCTGGATTTTTCTCAAGTTACAGCGTGGAGTGTTTACTGTGACCCTCTGGTGGTGCCCCTTTTGTTCTCCCAAGGCCCTGAAGGAGCTGTGCTGCATTTGCAGTGGAGTCACAATGGTGCAGACCCAGAGCAGGAGGGACCCTGGGAGGGCAGCAGGGCTGGAGCTGCTTTGCTCCTGCTCTTCCTTCCCAGTGTCTCTTGTCTCTCCATTCAATCCCTTGCTGAGCAGGAACGTGTGGTTGGGAGCAGGAGGAAAGATCAGGGACTTTGTGCATTTTCAGCAGTCACCACTGTATGAAACCTCATCTCAAAACTCTATTGGAAAAGGAAATCTCTATTCTGTGTTGTTTTTTTTTTCCTTTATTCCCTGGTATGTAGTCATGTTCTCTGTGTTTTGAGAACTTGATTTGTGAAAGTGCTAAGGGTTGATATAACCCCATGATAAAAAACTTCCTTGATGCTTTTTTAGTATTCAAGTGGTTGCTGAATGCTTTATTAAATGTGCTTGTGTCTACTGTGTGTTCTGGAAAAGCTTGCTCTGACTTTGCCTCAAGGGTGAAGGCAATGCTTATGGATTAGTGTTTACACTTATTTGAATAATTTGTAGGGAGATGGAGGTTAGGACTAAGTATAAGAAAAATAAAAACTTGTGTCTTCCTTGTATTTTCTGTAAAGATTGTTCCTAGAGGAAATGTTCCTTTATTTAACTCCTGGGGTTACAATTTTTAGTTAAAACTTGCTCTTACCTCATGGGAGTTGAGAATCTGTTTAAGGAAATGCTTCAAAATATTCTCACTCTTGCTCTTACAGCCTGAGTTTCAAATATCAGTTACCGCATGTGTTTTCTTTTTGTGTAACCATGTAAGAGATACTGAAAATCCTCTGCCTGTCTTTCCAAAGGGCAGAAGAAAGTGGCTGCAAATTCTTCAACATTTAAAACTGTATGATCTGATCCCTTCTCTGCAAAAACAAAAGCCAAGGAGTCTTACAGGGAAAATATCCTCTTGTGTGGATCAGCTGCAGGAATTTCCCCCCTCACCGGAGAGCCTCAGCTTCTCTTTTCTGGAGCTTCTGTTGAGTTTAACTCAGTTTTACCAGCAGTGCTGAGAGGACTGTGCTTTTTCTATTTTCAGAGTCTTGTATTTGATGGGAGAAGATAATTCTCTTCTCTTCCAGGCGAGAGGTTTTCTCCTTTTCCCATCTGTTAACTTTTCCTCTGTCTTGGTTTGCCACTCCCCAGCAGAGGTTGGTGAGGTTGTGTTTCTCAGCAGAAGGGTGATGTTGGAGCCCAGGGCTGTCCCTGAGTTCTGTGGGTCTGTGCCAGGTGCTCTGAGCACTGACCCCAGTGTCACCACTCCCATCCTGAATGGAGCTTTGACCTTCCACAGACACTGAAAGCAGGAGATGCCCCTGAACCCCCAGCACGGTTCTGTAAAGTTTTGGCTGTTTCAGGAAAGCCTCGGATTTCCATGTTCCTGTTGTTGGGTCCCTGGAGTTGCTGGTTTGGGCAGATAAACTCCCGATTTCACTGTCAGCCTCTTATCGTGAGGCATCTCACTGCACCTACTCTGGGTCTATAGTCTGGGGTAATTAATCCTCAGCTTCCTGGCTCAATTCACAGTCAAGGTCCACTATCTTTGGGGATCAAGGTGGGCAAAAGGTTTAGTTGCCTTTCTATCCCATGGGAGGGGAAAGGGTTTGGGTTGCTGGAAACTCCCATATTGTGGCTTTCCAGTACCACAGTGTTTCCTCTCTATTTGATATCTTTAGTGAGAGAAAGTCCTCTGGCAGTTGCTGCTGGCACTTTGATAGCTTCATTCCCACCACCATGGAGCAGCTTTCCTCTGCTGGCAGCCTTTCCAAGGGAGGCAAGGCCTTTCTTCTCTTTCTGTCATTTTAAGTGGCCCTTTTTGGCTAAGCTTTATCTATACTATGAACCAAAATCTAACATTGAACCAGAAACTGCTGTTTTAGTAAATATGTCCCAGATCAGAGAGTTCCTCCTTGTCCAGGGGGAAGGACTGCTGTCAGTGGTACTGGGAGAAAGCCCCTTTGGGGGAGCTTTAAAGCTGGGAGCACAAAATTGAATGATGCTTGCTGAGACATGGTCACTCTAATTCCAGTTTGTGTCATCTGCTTGTCCAAGTAACTGTTCAGAAGCAAAAAAAGGTGTTCCCATACTTCTGTAGGCACTGCAAGATAGTGCATAAGGAAATAATCAGTGTTTGCAGTTACGGTCAGGGCAGCCAGGTAGGCTGGGGACACCTTCCATCTGTGCAGTCCCTGTGTCTGCAGCAATGGACAAGCAATGAGAGAAATACCAGTTTTACCCAAGCATTTTTTGCACAGCAAGTTTCCCTGTTAATGGATTTATTATGGTGTGCAAGATGTTTTTAAACAGCAAAGAATAAACAGTTTGACCCCCTGTGGACTCTTCCTGGGGTTGTTGACTAACCAAAATTAATTTCTGCACTGAATGATAAAAGCTTTTCTTCAGGATTATTTACTGGGCTAAAGGAAATCTTGTTCCCAGGGCTCTTTTGTCTTTTCCCTAGTTACATTTGCATTTTGGACTATTGCAGAACTGTTATCAGTTTTACATAGTCCTTGATAATAACTTATCTCCTATTTCTTATTATTTATTGATATCTTGGCCCTGGTGTGTCAGGGAGGTCATTAGGGAACACTGGTGGGGAGCCAACTCTGTTGAGCTTATCTTTAATTTCTTGAGTCCTTGGGTTCTTTTTTCCCTCTCATGTCTGAATCTAAATCAGGTACAGGTAATGTATTTTTTAGGTCAGTTGACATTGCTGTGAAAAAGTAGGTAAGCTCCTGCATCAAGCTGCTTTAGGCTGAAATAAAACCCCAATCCTCAGTCCAGGAGGAAAGCAGTGAATTGCTGGGAGCTGTGCTGTGGTGTGAGGAGGGATTGATTCCATGTGGGGCACAGAGACAGCTTATAGGGATGGAGGAAACTAATGTGGGATAAAGCCACTTTCCCTTAGGAGTAAATTATTTCAAATGATTATGAATTTTTGTTTTCCATCCATGCACTTTCCTAAGTGTTTAGGGGAGGGGTGAGAGGTGGAAAATGGTTTTGTTCTGGAAATGCTCTGCTGGTAAATCATTATTTTGGTGTTTGCTGCTTGTGCTGTTGCTATTCACCTGTGTGGTTTTGGAGAAGCTGTTCTGAGGCTGTGGTGCATGATGTTAGTCTGGGATCTGTGGATTTGGGTTTGAATTTTGACTGGAGTGTGAAGTCACCTGGGAAACGTGTTTGCAAGGCTTTGGATTTTTAGCTCCAGCATGATTGCATGTGTCCATTGACAAAAATGTGCCTCACGGGTTTATTGTGGTGGTAGAGTTGTTTTAGGATTGGAGGATGACAGGAAAGTATTTGAAAGTGTGCTGTTCCAGAGGAGGGTTTGAGGGTTTAGCTGACATAAATCCCAAGCTGTGCCACTTGTGATAATCAAGGATGTACAACCACAGTGGCATCAGTGAGGCGTGTTCAGCTCCTCCCGAATGCTGCTCTGGTTTTGTGTCACCCTGTCTTTGGGGAAGCTTTTCTCTAGATCAGTGAGAAACTGGTGATCTGGCTTGATACATTTATGGTAGCATTGGTGGTTTGATGGAGGGACGATTTAAATTGTGGGGTTTAGGTGCAGTTTAGTTTATCTTGTGGATAACCAGCTCACTGAGTAGTGAAGGGAAATTCTTTAAGGCCCTCAGATGGGTTTTGTTCCACCTATTGTACTTGGATTAAAGACCTGCCAGGCCTCTGGGTCTTGGGGAGCACATAAAGATCTTCCTGGAGTGGGGACACAGTGTTGCTTGGTTTGCTGGGAGAAGAACCTGAGGCAGGTTTTGATGGGGAGATACCGAGTCAGAGTTGGCAGCTTGGTTTGTGGGATTACTCACAGCTCTTCCTTTGGGATCTGAGACATGGTGGGATTTAGGGCTTGGATGATTTGTACTTGAAAGTTTGCAGTTGTGTCTGGTTTCAGACGTGGGGTTGTGGTGGTGCAAGAAGTAGGTGCAGAGTGGATTGATATGATTTTGGATTTCCTCAGGAAATGGGGTTGGAAGTAGAGTTTGATAGATGTTTCTGTTTAGTGACTTGTTTAGATAACTTATCTTTTATGATCTGCTCCTTTTTTGGGTTCTTGTTCAGTTTTCACAAACTCCATTTTAGGAGCTTTTCAGGTGTTTATAATTTAGGTTCTCTAAATGGCTAATGGATGTGGAAATGCCTCCCTCTCCATGGTACGTGCATCTATACTGCCAGTAGTCCAGCAGAGTGTTGAGAATAAAGTCAAAAAATCTGTGCTACTGTAAGCTCTTCTGAGAAGTCCCTTTTATGCTAAAGCAAATGGGATTTTTTTAATCATTTGCAGAGTTATTTGGGCTAAAAATAGTTAACAATGGAAGAAAAACAGCTTTATCTATCTTGCTGAAATTCTGCTTAAATGAAGAGCATCAGTGGAACCCCTGTCCACTTAATTTTAGCACAAGTTAAAAGTGGTTACTAAAAGCAGGGGTATTCTGACTGCCTCCCTGCTCCTTAGAAGATGCCTATTGGATATTTGCTAATCCCTTTATTAGATGCAGCTTCTCTTCTGAGGAGCTCAAAACACGAGGGACTCAATAATTAAGAAATTCCTCATGTACACCAGCAGATATCTGAGTGAAGGAGTGGAACAGATGCCAAGGAGCTGCATCAGGCTGAGGGTTAAGCTGAGTCTCCAGCCTGTGGGTACAGAGGACAGGAATCCCTGGAGTTTTGTCCTTAGGACATTGTTGAAGTCCCTGGGCTCGGAAAAACTGGAACTCCAGGATGTTCCAGCTCCTGGACTGACAGCACTGAAAGACTCTCTTGGCCTAAAACTTTGTGAGGTTCTCTCTGGAGTAAGTGGGAATACTGAGTAGAGGCTTTCAGTGCCTCAGTCACACCTGGGGGAATGTCCAGGAGTCTTTGCTGTTGGAGGGGTTTGGATTGTGGCATCTTTGCAAGGCTGAGGATCCTGACAGGGAATTGATGGAGCTGCTTCTCAAGGCTTGGAGTGAGAGACACGTGGTTTCCTGAAGGATCAGTTTTCAGTGGTGGGAGTCTTTAACACAGTCCTCAACACAACCTTCTTCTTTTGAAGAACCATTATGTGCTCTTTGGAGGAGAGGGGATTAGAGGCGCTTGTCAACAAATTGGTGGAAAATTAGGTTTTAGAGTGGTCTTACATTTCCTTCTACTTGGTTAATGGGCACCCTTGCTTTTATCATTGAATATCTTTTCTGTCAGCACTTAGGAGTGAGTTTTTTAGTGTCCTCATTTTCATCCAGCCTTTGTGCATGTCCCCCATAAGTTGAAATGAGGACCAGAATCAGTCACAGTTTTTTAGCTTGTATGTCACTTCAAAATGCATGTTTTATAATCTGGGAAACTGTTCTGCAGTTCCTCTTGGCTTTTCTCCTCAGAGTCCCATATGATGAGAACAGAAAAAACAAAACAAAGAGAACAAAAACCTGAACTATTCTGAGAGTTACTCCCTTTATTCCAGAATTCTGCATGTCAGGCCTTGCTGCTTTTTGTGAAGGTTGGTTTTATTGTTGGCAATTTTCCAGATGCAATGAATAATAGAACACCAGATGTCCACTGCTGAGAAAAATTACAGATGAGTAAACACTTTTCTGAGGTAGCATAAAAATCTATGAACAGTGATTCTGGTGTGCCTGTGGCCTGTGTGTGCCCCTGGCCTGCTGTGCTCTGTGCTGCTCAGAGATGAGGACCCAAAGCCTCTGTGACTGTCTCGTTCCACCAGGGATTCCTGCCCTCCTCTAGACCTGGATTATTTTGGGATAAGCACTCACTGAAGTGCTTGAGCACGAGTTTAATCACCGGATTTAGTTTTCATTATTGTCACACGTGGGTTTGATTGAGGGGAAAGTCACAGAAGCATTAGAAGAAATGGGGGTTCAGAGAGGACATTGGGAGTTTGTGGAGTTCTCAGCCTTTCCCCTCCAGCAGGCACAGTTGTGGTTGCACCATTTTCAGACCCAAAGCAGGCTGTGTTCCAAAGGTTTTTCCCAGCTGTTTCAACCTCCTGGGAATAAGCTTATACCACAGACTTTGCCTGTTGTACCTGACAAACGTGACCCCTGTAAAAATCTTCAGTGATGGATAATTCCCACTGGACTGAGCAGACTCTTGGAGTGCTGAATTTTCCTTGTGCATTGCTTGTCCTGTTCTGAGAAAGAGAGTTTGTGCCCCCTCTCCTTTGCTTTGCAGCAGTTTTTATGTTTGGAGAAGGAAGTGATCCTCCTTCAGTGTTGTCTGTGCCCAGCTGTGCTCTCCTGGGGCTTTCCTGTGCCACCTGGAGCCCTGGCTTCACCCACTAAACCAACTGTGCAAAGCCCTGGGAAGTTTGAGGACATGTTAGTGACCTGAATTGGCTGACTAAGAAATCAACTGAGTTTTTATTGATTGCTCAGTCTGTTGCTTGGAGGATGACTCTTTCTGTGACGGGCAAAATCTCTCTCAACTTAAAATTTGGCCCATGGGCTTTCTTTCTTGTGCCTCTCAATTCTCTTGCATCATCTTCAAAAAATGATTGAGTTTATCTTCTCAAGGCTCCTGAGTTTTGGAAATACGAGTGCAGAGAAGCAGCAAGCTTCGAGGATCAGTTCATGCCCCCAGTCTGAGGACAGTAGAACCCCTGTAGAGCCTTTTTCATTACGCTTATTTTATGTTCAGAGCAGGTAGGCAGGAGGCTGGGGATGGCTGCTGTTATCCTAAGGGACAGATGGGGAGGAGCAAGTCCTTCATTTAGACCTTATCATCCAGATATTGGACTGACAACTCTTAGTCTTGTGCAATCAGGCCATAATGATTTGCCTTCTGAGTGCCAGAGTGGCCATAGCCCCCAGTGATCTCAGTGCCAGTTGTGAATGCTCAGTGCTGCAGAAAATCAGGTCAAGTGTCTCACACGGAGCGAGGAGCAGCTATGTCTGAAGAGTGTGTAAGAGTACAAAGGGAAAGCAAGCTTGCTTTCATGTGCTGAGTCTATCAAATTTGTTTATTTAAAAATCATAATTACAAATTGAAAAGGACAACCTTTCTGTTCTTGAGCGAGCCAGAGCTATGGGCAATGGAGCATTAATTAGTACTTAGAGTGTTTGCCATCTCAGGCATTAGAGGAAAGCAGTATATGATAATATAGTTAAAAGCTGTTGGAATAAGCACAAGAGATCAAACAGAATTGTCTGAGTGCTGTGTGACATTTGAACTAACATTGTAATCATGGTGAAAAGATGGTATCAGCTTGCCTGTGTGAGTCTGGTGTTGGTGCCTTGGCACAGACCTGCACAGTACAGGAATTAGCTGCTACCTTCTGGAAACAGGATCAGAAGACACAGAAAAACTGATTGGTTTTGGCAGTTCACACATTTTTAGAGGCAGAGAACTAAATATAGAAACGTGGTAGTAGGACTCGGAGGTTTTTGCCGTGTAAGACTTTTATTCCCAGCTCTGGAGGGAGTGATACGTGTAACCTTTCAGTGCGAGGTCTTGCATTTGTGATGGTGAGGAGCACAGAGTAGCATCACATGCCACGAGGTGAGACTTCAGATGGTTTTTCTGGCTGACTGGGCAGGACCTTTCCAGGCTAAAAGCATTTGGTGAGAGGAAGCAGCAACAGCTGTTTTGCCTGTAGAGTCAGTTCTACGTGTTGGTGCAAAGGAGGGGACAAGTGCAGTTGAAGGCAGTGTTAAATGGACAGCTCAGGGTTGCCACCTTGTTCCCACAGGTATGTGTGACATCTCTGGAAATACCTGTAAAGATTGAAAGAAAAAAAAGACATTTTAGTCAATGATAATAGACATCTACTTATTGCTTTAATGTTGTGTGCAGCTGACTCTGTTGTTCTTGGCCTTACATTTTTCTTGCATTACAGGCATTGCCTGAGTGAGCCCACTTCCCTTTTTTTTTGTTTTCTGTATTAATTTCTTACTGACACTTTCTCAGGAGAAAACTATGTCTGTCCTCAGCCTGCTGTGCTGATAACCCCATCCTTTGAAGGACCCCAGCCAAGCCCTGTGCCACCCTGTTCAGAATTGCCCCTTTAGTGCACTGCAACACGTGTCTGTGTTTCTCCTTCTGGGGAGCCCAGCTTTGGGCACAGAGCTCCAGATCTGCCTCAGGAGCTCTGGGCAGAGGGGAAGGTCACCCAGGAGATGCTCTTGGCCTCTGCAGCAAGGTCAGGCCTCTGTTGCTGGCTGCTGTTCCATTTGTTGTCACCAGGTCTCTTTTGGCACAGCTCCTTTCCAGAGGGTTGGTCCCAAACCTGTGCACAGGGTTGTTCCTCCCCAGGGGTGACCGTGCAGTGCCATTCACTGAACTCCCTGGGGTTCCTCTGTGTCCCTTGCTCAGCCTGTCCAGGTCCCCCTGAAGGGCAGCACCAACATGTGCTGTATCAGCTCCCCCAGGGGTTTGTGTTTGGTGTGGATGTGCCTTTGCACTGGGAATATCCCCCCCTCCAACTGTCCTACTGGGATGGAGAATGGCAACAGCACAGACACGTTGGGAGAGGGATGTGCAGTGCTACTAATAACATGCCTGGGGTGATTTTGGTGGCTATGGGAAGTGAAGTTGTGACAGCCTCGTTGCTGCTGCTCTTTCCTCCTGTCATGGTTTGACTGGATTAGGAATGCTGGAATGCTGCAGACCAAGTATGGGCAGAGCTTGCTGGGCACTCTAAGTAGTGAGGAACTCACCAGTGCTCAGTGATAATTTCCTTATCACTTGGATTTTCAGTCTTGGTTTAAGTACTTACTAAAATGTGATAAAGTGAAATATGGATTTTGCATGGAACTTCAATGAAATTACCATGGGCTAAATAGACATTGTGCCTTGTTTGGCCTTAAATGGGGCTGTGTGCTTTCAAAATCAGAGCTGGAATGATGATCTGACTTGACTTTCAGATCAAGGGGCTGCAAGATCAATATGAATTAATTTGTTTCAAGTTCCAAACCTGTCGCAGAAACAAAGCTTATGGTTGTAGAAATACATAACCCAAAGCAAACAGAGGCTCCAGAGTGATAAACCCATCACAGTGTGTGGTACATTTGTTCCAGGGTTAGTTCCCAAGGACTGTCTTTCTAGTTCTGCAGGATTTAGAATTTACGCTTCCAATTGCTAAATGTTCTTTTCCTTTTGCAAGTGGGATAGCTGGGCAGGAGGGATTTAAGTGGAGTGTCCAAGGCCTTGCATGGGGTTGGATAAAGCAGGAAAGGCTAAAATTGATCTGCCTGCCTGGGAGAGCCTCTCTCACCTGGTTGATGGAAGGTTTGGAGTGCAGGATTGTTGTTTGTGCTGCTGTGGGATTTTCCCTGCTGGTCAGATGCCTTTTTGGGCAGGAATATTGAGGGGACAAATCTTGTGTCTAAATTGGTATGGAAAAGCAGAGTTTGAGGTGTTGTTTTGTGGTGCTGTGCAGTGCCATGGCTCACCATCACATTTCTGCAGGGAGAGAGCAAAGGCCTTTGAAAAGGCAGATGGAGTTAGGGGTGTGCAGACATTACCAATGAACAGGGGAAGACATTGCTCTGTTTCTATGAGCTTTTGTGTGAATAGATTTTGCACTCAGATGGTACAAGGTCACCTGGTCAACAAGGAAAGGATTTTGAATTAAGAGTCAGTCTAAAGCTAATTCCCTTTTGTTTTGGAGATCTTCCAGGCAATGCAATTAATTATGTTGTAACTTTCAGCACTAGATTATGAGTTGGTTTTCTTTGTAACTTAAATTTTGAGTTCAGCTTTAGAAGGTGCAGGTGCCTAGTGCTTAATAAAGTTAATTGAACTTGATTTGGTGATTGCTACCAGAGAGTTGCTTGGAAGGACTCTGTCAGATGTCAGGGTTTTGTCAATCTTTTCATTTGTTTATTGTTTGCCTAAAATGGGTAAATTACTTCAGCACCAAAGAGGCAAATAAACAACCTAAAGACTGCCAAAAATGTAGGTGGCTTTGCATGTTAATGGAAACTACAGGAAATACTGATGGAATGCATGTATTGGGTTCATTTTAAAGGTAAGCTCATTAGGGGATACTTATTGAACAAAAACTATAATAAAACGAACGATTTACCAGAAAATACCTTTTTTATAAAGAAGCAATTTTATATAATAGTCATTACGTCTGCCCTGATTATTGTGCGTGGTTGGAAAACAGAGGCAAAAAAGAGAAACACTGACTTGTTTCCCACTGTATGTTTAAACAGAATGGTGTCTTCTGCTGGCTGCTTTATATTCCTCTATAGGTCATTTTAACTGTGCCAGCATAAATTTATGTCATCTTAAAATATAGATGTGCAGGCTCAAAAAGCTGCAAATGTGCAAAGGTCATTAAAATTGGGATTGAATGGGAACGTCAGAGTGGGGTTTTTAAAACTAAAATAGAAGCAGTTGACTGCATGTGAAGGCATTGTGTCATGTTTATTATAGTTTAAACAACCCAAAATGCCCAAGTATGAAATGTCCTTGCCCCTTCTCTTCTGTTCCCCAGGGCACAGGTAACAAAATGGGAATATGTCTCAGGAATTTCTCCATGGCTTTGTTCTCAGGCTGAATGAGAGAGTTTGGTTTTCCTGGTTATGAGAACACCTTTCAGAAACCAGTGTTTCTTTTATTAAAACCAGAATAAACATGAATAAACATACCTATGTAGTCCATAAGGATCAATGAATTTTCCACAGTTGTCAAACTTAATTTAGTTGCTCACCTAAACTGAGGGCAGGGTCCGGAGCACATACAGCCTTTCATTAGTCTGTACAAGGCCTTACTTCCAAACCACTCCTAAGCACGTGGTGATAACTCAGGGCCAACCTTTGGAAGGAAGTGGTGGTGTTCCTGTGAGCACAGGGGAGTTGTTGAAGTTATCCCAAGGCTGTTCAGGGTTTCCCAGCTCAGTTCTGGGCTGAGGAGGCACGAGTGAGGCCATGCAGGGCAGGGTGGCCAGCAGGGCTCTGTGGGATGTGTGGGAGGGGTATGGCTGCTTGGGTTGTGTAAAGGAGAGCTGATACTCCATGTAAGACTCCACTTCTTGACCATTCCCACAAATTGTACAGGATTGTGCCATTTCTTTTTGGGCTCTTGGCTCTGAGCTGTTAATTTTCTGGCTTGTCAGCACTGACAGTTCTTGTGTTTTATGACACTCTGGTTTTATTACCACCAGAGAGTAGAAGGGCAACTGTGTCATCTTCTAATGCTTCAGTGTGGACTTGACTACATATGGGTGTTTTATTTCCAGCCCTGTTTAGCACAAGGACAATGAGGGAACCCCCGGGCCCTTGCAGTTCCCTGGCTGTCAGGTCTGCCCTCACCCCCAGGGCAGACAGGGTCCAGCTTCTTGGCCTAAGGTCACCTCTGGATCAAACAGCTCCTCTCTTCTGCTCTTGGCTCTCTGTGCCCTTCACTCCATACCTTCTTTTAGGCCAGGACTTTGGTTTCCAAACAAGTTCTCTCTGAGCAAGTATCCTTTTCCCTGGGGTGGTTGTGTGCTGCTGGTTACTCCATCTGAGCATGCACAGCCCAACAGTTGTGAAGGGTGATAACCAGGTTAAAAAAAGAAAAGTAAGAAGAGAAATAATACATAGCAGCAGTACAGGATGCCTTAAACAGCTGTGGGAAATATCTCACATGGAACACACATAAATTTTCTTGAACTTCGTTAGAAAGCTCCTGTGAAAAGTAAGATTGGCAATTTCCTGCTAGAATTAGATATGCTGAAGATCCAAGATGGGTAGGTTTCCTTTAAGGTCCAATTAACATAAGCATGTGTGTGTACAAAAAACACATCTTTTACTTCTGTCTTATTCTGATTGTTGTGAACTTCTCTGTGTCAGAGACCTGAATGTTGCCTTTATTTTGTCGTGTAGGAAATCAGCTTGTAACTTAATTCAGTCTGATGCTGTGTTTGTTGATAATAAATTCTTTCCAGTGTGTGAAGTGGTTGTTTATGCCGCGGACTGGGCACCTCATTCCCCTTTAAACAATAGTAATGAGCAGTGTCTCTAATGAAGAAACACAGAAATAGCACAACTGGCATATATTACACTTCTGTTCCTGAAAAATCCAGACTAATTTCTGTCTTGTAATGAAACTGGAGGGCTTTTGCACCAAGCTGGTGGACAGTGACCCCCTTTAAACCATTAATGCTGAAGTGGTACCTTCAACTCCAAACAACCCTCTGGTTTGTTAGCATTTGTTTTGCAACAAAGTGTCTTGCTAATTATGTGGTAGGAAAAAATGGCCAGTGAGGTGGGAGAATGTAGTGAAAAATTTCAGTGTGATGCTGAGACACAGCAAGTAAAACTGTTGGTAGCACAAAGTAGTAAGTACCGGAAGAAGTAGTTGTATGCAACTGTAAGTCTTAATTGGAACTGTAATATCCAGAGGCATGCTGTACAGTTTGGTAAATAAACACTGATGTACTGTAATAAGATGGAAATAATACTTCAATGTTGTACTGTTTTGTTTAGACTGATGCCCTTTCATTTAGCTCCTGAGTCTGGTGTAGGTCACCTTACCTCTTCCTGACTTGATCTTCCTGCTGCCTCGTGCACAGCTACTGGAGCACAGAAAAACCTCCCCATGGAGATGAAATGAAGTATTTAAATATGAGAGTTTGAACATATCCCATGCTTTAAAGACATGCAGTTGGTATTCATTGCCACTGCTCAGCTGCTGTGCTCCATGCAGCTCCTTATATTACCCCAGGACCTGTCAAAGGGCAGAATGGAGCAAATTATTTCAGTTTCTCCAGAACTCTCTGGAAGTGTAGGATGGCAGTTCTGTGTTTTATTACATTGAAGATTATTGAATCTGTCACATTGTGCTGTTAGTTAATGGTAAAGTCACGTCTGCTGCCATTAGTCAACTCCTTGATTAGCCTTTTGGGTAGGGAGATGTTACTAGTGGGTGTAGTGCTACCACAGATGCAGTGTAGTTTATCATTTAAACTTACAACTTTAGTTTCATGGAGTTAAAATACCTTCTGTTGCAGTTATACGCTTGCACAGCTTCTGACTGTTCTGTGAAATTCAGACACACAAAACTGTGAGCCAGGTAGCCTTGACTGAATAAATGTCATGTCAATGAAACAGGTATGTGGTGTTAAATATGGGAGGTAATGCAGAACACACTTTTTAATTTTTTTTTAATTGCACAATCTTGCTGAAACAGAATTGTAAAAACTGAATGCAAGAATGTGATGAAGCTGTTCTGGGGCCATCCATTCTAAATTTCAAGCGTTTTAATAGTGGTGCTACTTAAAAATTGTCCTTTTTTATTGTCAGTGCTTTTTATTCAATGTATGGCTATATTGAAATCACATCTAACAGTTTTTTCCTCTTTCTTACAGACTGGACTTTGACGTTCTTTTCATTAAAGAGGTTTCCAAGTAGTTGTCTCACAGTAACTTTGAGAAGAATTTCTATGTAGCTCTTACTTTTAAGAGTGCTGCAAAAATGATTACTTCCGATTTGCCAGTACTACAGTGAGTATACGTTTCTCTCTCTATTTGAAATCTTTGCTTTTAAAAAGGTTGAAATAAACAGAGGGGTAATTGTGTGGATAAAGCACAAGCTCAAGAGGAACTGTTCCAGGCCTTCTCTTTTTCATTCACTGAAAAACTGTGTAAAAAAACACCAAACACTTAATCTATAAACTATTTCTTTCTGTGTATGGAGATGTAACTTTTGTTGTGAAAAGCAAAACACAATGTTTGCTACTTTTCTGAATGTTGTGAGACTTTAGAAGCTTGTATTGGTTTTGGTCGTAATTGCCCATATTGTGTATTTCAGTTGTGTAATTTCTTAGGGTGAGGTGGATTTATTGTGCAAAAAGCCTTTGGCTGCTGCAGTTGACGACAGCAAGTAGGATGGACATGTTTTGGTCTTGCTGGGAAATAGGACCAGCTTGTACCCACGGGGATATGGCTGAGCCTGGATGAAGTGAGCTACCAGGAAGAGTAGAGTGAAGTCTATAATGACAGGAACGGGAGAGTAAAGCAAGTAGAGTTAAGAAGGAATTCTAGAGGCAGGAACCTGCTCCCCTCCTCACAGGGCAGCAGGGCAACACAAGGCGAAGAAGCTCATGGGATAAGGTAATGACAGGGAAATAACGGGCCAAATGGGCTTGGCTTGGGAAAATTAATTTATTGCTCAATAAAAAAGATTTCGATAATGGTGAGAAACAAAGATGAAACCCACCAGGTGTTCCCTCTTTCCTGTCCTTTCCTCAGTTCCTGCCTGCTCCCCTCAGAGCCCCTGCTCCCCTCACACATCTCTCCATGTCCCCTCACACATCTCCCCATGTCCTCTCACAGAGCTCCATGTCCCCTCACAGATCCTCCCCCGTGTCCCCTCACAGATCTCTCCATGTCCCCTCACAGATCTCTCCATGTCCCCTCACAGATCTCTCCATGTCCCCTCACAGATCCTCCCCCGTGTCCCCTCACAGATCCTCCCCCGTGTCCCCTCACAGATCCTCCCCCCTGTCCCCTCACAGATCCTCCCCCGTGTCCCCTCACACAGCACCCACCCTGTGCTCACTCCACTGCCAGAGCCAGGCATCTGTACCAGGTGCATTTGGTAACTATGTAATGTTTATTTTTTTTATATTTTGGTTGGAATGTTTTTTTCATGTTTTTTTTGTTGGGTTTTTTTGTCTGTTGGGGTTTTTTTTTACTATGAGGTGTGAAGAATCCTCAGTTTATTAGGGTTGAGTGGCCTTCCAATCTAAGATTTCAAGTCCCC